>MU951150.1:0-17196 GCA_036418165.1 Cooperia oncophora
AAATAAATAATTATGTATAGTTTAAGTTAGGTAGAGGCGCAGTTCGGTTGGAGGGGCATTTCGCGCTTTCACTTGGTCATTCTGCTAGTTTATCTGAAGTAACCTGAAAACATTTGTAAAGCTGCGAACTGGTCCAAGTGAGCCACATTGGTCGCAGCAATCTGCATGTCCTCCCAAGGTGGCCAGCGTAAGCTCAGCTGGACACCACTTGCCCCCTCCAAATCCCAAGCCGAACAAATAAATAACGAAATTCAAAGCCCATGTGTTGTAACCAGCAAACTGAGCGCCTTTTGACTCGAAATCGGCCTTTTCTCCACATGTTCTTTCCATTTTAAGCTTCTTAACCGTTAGAACCTCACCAGGTAAAAAGGATATTGAGCGCTAAAATTTGCTGCGCCTAATCATCATTTCATAACGTGGGAATATTTTGAAGAGGTTTTCAGATTTTCTAAGCTCGGATCGTTTTTAGCCTTATTCTGCCAGTTCATCATCAAGCTTTAAGAAGTCGATTACTCGAATAGCGTTTCATTTTTTGATCAATCGATAGACATTTAGATTCTGGGCGAAGGTGGGATAGTGGCAAGTGGCCCTGATATCAGCGAAATAGTTCGCTGATCAGAACCCGAGACTAGTTCCACTCTGGCTAGTCAAGTTGCGGTGGTGAACTGGTTTGGGAGGGTACGAGCACTGCCCTAACGTCACTGGGCTCCCAAAGCAATGGATGGACTGTGCACATTTGTCTTGTTGATTCTGATTAGAGGATAAATGCATGGCGTATTCCGAAAGCGACTGATCAACGTCGTAAGCTTTATCCTATATCTCTGTGCATTCATTTCCCATCACTTTTCATCCCCTGTCAGCGGGATCCACTACCGAACCACTTCCTTGCTGCTGCGCTGGAATCGCTTGCTTGTTTCGTTTGTGTCGTCCACAGAGAATACCCGCCTCGTCGTGGTGTATCGCAACAGTTTTTCTTGGGGACGGGTGGCTGTTTAGACGTCGGTCGTTTCGCTCCGATGTCGTAAAGATCTGGCCCACGAATTTGATTTTGCCTGTTTGCAACAATTCCACCAAAGGGTGGTAGGCGATATGACAAACAACAATCCATTTCCAAAGAAATTCCAGTGAAAGTTATTTTTGAGAGCGACATGAAAATAAAAACAAGTTTCATGGAAAATAGTACCACTTTGGTTTCTTGTTTGCACTGATATTTCCTTGTTCTATAGCCCCTAAGTTACGGATAAGCCATGCGTTCGACTCACATTGGGAATCGTAGAAGTATATGGTAGTAGGCCATAGGCCCCAGCCACTAGGCCTAGATGAGCACCTCTGTCCTGGAGATAAGGTGACAGTCAGGGCTTGTATGGGCGGAGTTAGGTTCGCCATTGGCCTTTCTCATCTGTGCCCCTCTCTTTTTCCTGAAGAAAGAAGCAAAAGAAGTTTTCAAGGGGAACACCCGTAGTGAATGTTCTGCTAGGTTCTCCCCGCCGCGTACTCAGGTAAAAACCATTTGTTTCGCAACCAGTGAGTTAAAAATGACGAAGCAAAAATATAAGGCAAAGAGGAGGGGCCAATTCAGTAAAGAAGGGTAGTGACATGGTTGACTCCCCACATGCGACCAACTTGGACTTTGCCTTCGATACCTGCCGGAATTCATCCTTGGGACATTCAGATCCACTTACTTCCTGACAGAGTCAGCAAGCAGTCCGAAGTTCAAAGATCATGTGTTCACTACTAGTTTTCGAAATACGCCACGCTAGTACTCTTCTTAGGACCCGCAAATGCGTCCGGTAGTATTTGGCTCAAGCACGCTTACTCAAAACGTATGTCAGTGCTACAATCAGTGTTTTATCCTCTCGGATATGGAACTCCTCAAATCGGTTCCCCTATCCGCTTTTCGTGCACTCTGCGACTGTGGTACTTGACCGTTTTTCCGCTCAATTTCCTATGTTTTATCACACCATCTCGCGCTGAACTTTGCCATCATCGCACATTCTGATGAAATACTTGGTCCATTTCGACTCCTATCCGCATCAACCAATCCTGTATCCTTTTGCGGCCGGTTGAGTCGCAGCAGAGGCGTCTAGGATAATGAAGCTATGATCGTACCTCGAATAAGCCTTACAGGTCTTTTCTAGAACCAAATCACTTTCAAGAGGCGCTGCACTTCCAAATGGATCTCAGGTGCGTGGCACATCCCGGAGAGGACTGATTTCCCTATTCCTTTTCATCTTTTGGTGTTTATGGTTTGTAGTGCTGACGATTCATGTTTCGTACCGCTGACGTCCTTGGGAATCCTCGAACAAGCGAGATTATGGCCGGTACTTTGGTCTGTCAGTTTCTTTGGGCGTTTGCTAAATTCATCCACTTTCTCTTTGATTACTTCTTTGAGTCAGTCATGGTTGAGACAAGTCCTCCTCCCTTCTTAAACGCTTCGAATGATTTTCTTGCCCGAATTTCTTCAAATACACTCCATATCTTGAAATTGGGGTGGGCGTAGCTGCGTACACTTCCGAGACAATCGCAAACATGTCTTTGCCCTGCACAAGTCAGGATGGCAGTTGTCTCAAATGGAAATATTCCACGAGGAATGCATTCTGCGCCCGGATGAAGTGAAGTACCTGACCACGCTCATCCCACCTCTGCGATATGGTGTGTTCTTCCCCTTCACGTTCTCGCTTACGCCTTCACGTCTTGTCATTCCCGTTCGCAACCTATGCATATATTTTTACCGTAGTCTGTTAAGGTATACCATGATCTTTTCAGGTAAACTCGTACATCAAACAGCTGTACTGGTTAGCACTCGTCTTGAATTCTTTACGCTCGAAACCTTGAGGATAGCAGTGGTGCAATGGCAAGAGGCGTCGCTGTTGCCATCCGAATTCTCCATACCGAATTCTTCAAATCTTTCTTTCATATCGGGTTTTCCGTCCGAGTTCTCCACATTTTTTGTACTTATTTTTCGTTTTTTTTTACATTTTGGGAGCGCCGTTTCTACTATACCTACTAGCCCAACTCTGGTCTTCGTCTCAAGGTAATAGCGCTCTTAAAGACGGAATAAAAATAATTGCTACAGAGTCATGCGTGTGCCACAATCTGTTCGAATGCTGGCGGCGAAATGGAGGTACAGTGCACGGTTGTTCTCAGAAGATTTTACTGTCTTGACATTCCGCTTAGATTGTCCCGAAATGCATGATTATTCCCTGACGTTGCCTGTACCTGGCATTCAGACCACTCGAAGGCAGGTACACTGCGCACCAGTTAACTTAACGAGAAACTCCTCGACTCTCTTGCCGGTTCTATGTGTTCTTACCGATTCATCCCAGAGTGCACTATTCGTTCATAGTGAGGTCGAGAGCAGCGAAGAAACTCTCTGGCTCCCTGTGAACGGTCCCGCCTTCTGCCCTTTCTTGTGTGTCGGCTCTTCTCAGCCGTCGTCGCGATCGTTTCTTTCAGCAGCATGTCTGTGAATGAGGGGAATTTCATTCTCAGCTCAGTCCCATGTGGGATGCGCCACGCACTTCAACTTCCACTCCGGAATCTTACCACCTTTGAGTGGGTATTGAGCTTTTGTAATGCCTGGCCTGATGGTCTCAAAATTTTGAACGTCAATTAAGTCGCGGTATAGCTTTGACAGGGAATGTGGGGGGAAAATACTCGTTCCAGTGAACGACCTTTCTACCTCCCTCCAACCGCTGGTCTGATAGGGACCCCTTGAAAGCTGAAACTTAATTTTATATGCTCTCTGATTCTTGCCTTGCATTTCACGCAAAAAGAAACGCCCAGACCAGGAAGGGTATTCTCATGTCTGTCCCTAAGATCGGCCACACTTTCGCAGCATTCAGCGGCCAAATATCTCCCAGCCGACTTCAATCAGAGCACCATTTTCCAACCGGCGATGTTCAGTATGGAGGGGCTGCAACTGGTTCTTTCAATTGTTCATGTTAACTAGCAGACCTCTCTTCGGTCAGACTTGTGAATTCCTGTAAAGCTGGGGCATTGTCCAAGTGAACCCCTTTGGCAACCTGAGCCTCACAATATGGTCTGTACTAGCTTAGGTGAGCGTCATCTGAAGCCTCCCAAACCGCATTGCTCCCATTTTCCTTGAGGAATCCATTAAGGGGACTCCTCAAAGAATGCATGTCCTGAGTTAGAGGACGGTATTCAGTACGGGGTTCGATGTCTGGACCATAGTTGCTGTAGAAGCACCGGAAACCGTTAGCCGCCTACCCAAACTGCATCAGGAAAGTAATGCATAGTACACGTCGCCCGGTTGGGGATCCCCAGCGAGGGGCCCCCTATTTGCCTCCGGGGCAAGATTTTCGTCATCGTTCACTTTCATTGTTTTCTTTTCTGATTCAAGGAGGACATTGTGAGGCGAGTCGTTCCAGAAGAGGAAGAAATCATTTTTCGGGGGGGGGGGGGGGGATTTCCAAAAATTTCCTGCTCCCCGGGGTCTCGTAAAGCGATGTATTTGGATTGACTGCCAGTATCATTGCACTATGACCAATTCTTGACTGCTTTTACTGTGCGTGATTTTGTTTTTTGTTTATATTTTTGTTAATAGTTGTTAGTGCGACGTGGGTTGTTATGTTGGTGTGACGTTTGGTTTTGCTTAGCGGACAGTGCTATATGCAAATCCTCGCTATAATCGCGATTCTCTATGCGATTGATTGTGGCGCAGAATGTTTTGAATATAGAATATTCGAGAATAATTTCATTTCAGGACAGGATACAAGTACTGTTTACTTTTGTTTGTTTGCGTATACTATGTCTGTTTTACCAAGCATACACTGGCCGCGATTCCACCTTCCAGAACGATTCTCGAAGCTGTTAGGCTTGTGAGTGCCCTTTTGCACTTCTCTGGTTTCTCTTGCCAGCCCATGGTAATAACGGGTTGGCCACCTGTAAAGCTGTGAAATGATGGAGATGAGCCTCTTTATTTCCATGATTCCACAAGTCTCCCACAAGGTGGTTTCTACAGCCCTCCGGAGTAATCACTGTGATGCCCCCCCGAGCCGATACTGTGCACACCTGTGTCTTCGTCCGTCTGGCCTCTCGTGTACTTTGCTCAGTATTTCATCGTTTGTATGCCCGATCTGGCCGAGGCCTTAATAAGGGCGTTTTGGAATTTTGTGCTTCCTCTTATTAGTGGCAATCTTTGTAACCCACATATTTATAATCGGAGAGAAAACTACGTTGCTATCGTTATTCGTACTTTGATCTCAGGTTTCCAACCAGCCTTCAGAATCCTGAGCATGGCTTTCGTCAAATATGTTTGTAGGACAGCGCTTGCCGCTGTGCGTTTAATTCCATTCGCCGTAAAATTGCATGCTTTCATGCCGGTCGATTGTGCCGAACAATTACGTCGTCGATTGCGGCTTCCCTTCAACGGCGACGCTTCTGCTAATTCCAACTGGGAAGTGGCTGGAACCAACGGTGCCGAGGACGCCGAAGAAAACGAGAAAGGCTATGCAGTACGTAATAGGACTTGACGGCGCAGTTCGGTGATAAGAGGGGGCATTTTGTACTGTCATTGCTTCCCTAGCTCCGGTTTACAAGTCTCACTCTTGTAGAACCTGTGAACTCTTGTGAAGCTGGAACAAGGTCGTCAAGCCATCATGTTAAAACCTGAGAAGAGGACGTCTAGATTGATCGACACGTCGATGGGAAGTAGCAAAAGTACAAAGCCCCCCCTCCGTCGCGGAACTGCATCGGACTTGACCTAGCGGGATTCCTGGGCCACGACTCAAGTCAGTAAGTGCACACTAAAAATCGACAGCATATATCACTGGGCTGTGTTTGTCGTTATTAGTTGTAATTATCAACGTGTTGGATGTGCTACACGCCCCCCACACCCCCTCGCCCCCATGGTCAGACAGCTCCAGACCACAACTGAGCATATCTTCGCTGGAAAATCACCTTTTATGGTCACACCTGATAATTTTTCAAAGGAGTGAATGTCACTAAAGGCTGGAGGATTGCATGAGTGTGTGTGAGTCAGGAGATCCGTGATGCGACTGACGTCGCGAAAGTTTCGTTGGATAAGACGTCTCGTGCACTTGATTTGCGCCGAATCCTCGTTGATTTGAAGCGGAAGTAACGAAGTACCACAAACCGAGTCAACTAGCTAGTGAACGCCCGCGCGTAATAGTAGCTTGTGCACGTAACCGCAACTGGGATTTCTTGACCCGCGCCTGAGAAGTTCGAGAAAAGAAAAAAATAAAATCGACAGTGACTTTTTGCCTGTTCAGGAAACCAGTAAATCAGGCGCCTCAATTCAATCCCGGTAAAATTTTCCTTCCTCATGGGTTGCGAACACGATTAGCTGTGTACGCCAAAAGGGTTCAAGATACGCCATGCCTTCTACTTTCTCTTTGTGCTCGGGATATTTCTGTTAATATGCATATAGGGTCCATCGTATAGCTGCTGCGGTCCATTACCAGGTTATGTTCCTATCCGTCTAGGGAAATTACACCAACTTCGGCTAGCCTTCGCAAGTCATTGTACAAGCCAGCCGTTCGAATGCTGCTGCGGTTCCCGGCAAGAGCTTCAGACCTAACCAAAGAAATAAAGATGGTGTAGTAGTTGTGGCACGCCTACCACGTCCGCGGTCCGGGTTGTATCGGCTCTCGCTCTCGCTAACCAAGCCTTCGTAGTCGTCAGGGATGGCTAGTTCGGGTGGATGCGAACACTGACTTGTACATCGACTGACCCCCGCAAGACATTCTTATAGACCACTAGCATTCAATAAGCCCCTACGACTCTGAATGGGAGTGGTATGCTTGCCGCATCTTGAGAAAGGATTGATCAACGGCGGAGACTTAGACTTTACCCAGCAAATCGGCGACGGGGGCATTTTGCCCTCTACTGCTTCACTAGTTCTGGTTTACAAGCCCACTCTGGTGAAACCTGTGCAATCTTGTGAAGCTGGAGCAAGCTTGTCGAGCCACCATGGTGGAACCTGTCAACTCTTGTAAGCTCATGAAGTAGCTCTCTAAATGGCTCGACACGTCGATGGGAAGTAGCAGAAGTGCACAGTGCTCCCCCCGTCGCCGAACTTCAGACCAAGGGTCCCAGTTTTTTACAAGTTTTCCTTTTTATTATATTTGAATGAAACTCCATGATAGAGCGCACGGCGTTTCTCAACAAGGGTTTAGTCAATGCTGCAGAGCGCTAATACTTTTCAACCCTATCACAAGAAGGTCAAAGCTTGTAGAATCCGAGCAAAGTTTGCTGAGAGTGCTCCCTGGTTTCTTCGAGTCACGAAAAGGGGAATGGACTTTGTACGTGCAAGATGCAGCAATTCTAGTTGTCTACGTCAGTCCCAAAACCAGAAACGAACAATGATCGATAGAAGGGCTTCATGGGGTTTTTTTTTCATCCGAATAGGGCGACTTTTGTCGATATTTCTGTTGTCCTCGATTTGCCCTTGGTTTCTGCAAGCCTGTTAGATTTTCTTCTATCGTTTTTCTTTTTGGTTTTTCTACATTTTCTTTGGAACTTGCAACTGAATCGTTAGAGGCTTTTCATGTCGTGGCCTGGATGTGTCCATTCTGTTCGTCTTTGCAAACTCACAGAGGTGATTTTTTTAGGTTTCAAATGTGCCTTCTTAAATGTCTCCCTCATAGAGTTCCATTGCTTAGAATTCCCCAGGGGCCATTTGATCCTTTGTTCCCATCCCTCACCGTGGTGGCTATTTTTCCTTAGGTTGCCATCCAATAGTGGATGCTTTTGAAGTCTTCCCCCGTAGTTTCGTACCCGTTTTTTAGGAGCGATTTAGTGTTTCCCCGTTTGCTAGTATGGGCGTGAGCCGAGCCTTCCCTCACTGAATGCGCTTCTTACGACGAACGCAGTCTTACACTTTCACAGGCTATTTTAAATTGGTTGTAAGTGAGTGGGAAGTCGTACCGCCACACAAGTGGGGCAGGTACCTGATCAACGATTCCCCACTCCATAGAGATGGAAGAATTGGTTTGGAAATTGTTCCACCCATATGGGTCGGGGATCGTTACCAGACACACCTTGAGACGACAACATGTATAAGCTTGTAGAACTGGAGGCAAGTTGTCGAGGCCACCATGGTGGAACTCCTGTCAACTCTTGTAGCTGGATGAAGTAGCTTAAATGGCGTTCGACACGGTCGATGGAAAGTAGCAGGAGGTGCACAGTGCCCCCCCCGTGCCGGAACTTCAATGTTGAATGAAACCCCCATAATAGAACGCAGCGGCGTTTCTCACACGGGGGGGGGTTTAGTCAATGTGAGAGCGCTAATACTTTTTTACGCGTATCGCAAGAAGGGTTCAGTGTGTAGAAGTCCGAGGGATAAAGTTTGGGGCTGGATAGTGCTCGCTGGTTCTTCGAGTCGACGAACAAGAAATGGACTTTGGTACGTGAAGATGCAGCGATTCTAGTTGTCTACTGTCAGTCCGAGACAGAGAACGAAGCAATGATGCTGATAGAAGGGCTTCATGGGGTGTTTTTTTTTCATCCGAATAGGGCGACTTTTGTCGATATTTCTGTTGTCCTCGATTTGCCCTTGGTTTCTGCAAGCCTGTTAGATTTTCTTCTATCGTTTTTCTTTTTGGTTTTTCTACATTTTCTTTGGATTCACATTGAAATCGTCTGGAGCTTTTCATGTCGTGCGCTGGTTGTGCCATCCTTCTTCTCCCTCTCTTTTGAAGCATGCAGGCACAGATTTTTTTTAGTATCACATTGTGGCCGTTCTTAAATGTCTCCTCATGAGTTGTCTTCGCATTGCTTCAGTAATTCGCTATGGCAGGTGTGGTACTCTTTTCCTCCCCTCATCGTCACGACTTTTTATATCCACTACGTTTTGCCTCCAAATTAATTCCTGCCTTCAGTTCCGATTCCCACTGCACGTTCCGAAGAATGTTCGAAATAGTCATGTTGAGATTGGAAGGGGCATCTTCCACGTTCGTAGTGTGGGGCGGGGCCGGAGCCTTTCTCATGTGACACGCGCTTCTACGACGAACGCAGATTGGCCTCAATCAGTGGTAACTTTGGCTGTAAGCGGAGCTAGGAGTGGAAGTCGTACGCTGCAGTCTCTCGCCAAACCAACGCAAATTTCATCCCTTCAATCGGGCAGTCGTTACCAGACACATTTGTGGGGCGGAATACCATGAGTTGTGAAGCAAGTGGCGCCCAACACCATTGTGAGGGCCGCATATGCCTTCAGCTGCTGAAGCGATCCTGGAAGTCAAAAGTATGCGCAGCCCCACAGATGATGTTATGGGCTTTTGGCCAACTTTGCAGCATTTCATTCGCACAGTGGGTAATCCATATCTTTCTGAAAATGTGAACACTATGGCTCCGGAGTGTTGGCAGCTAGAGGAAAAGTCTGAGCAAAAGTAGCAGTACAGTACGGTGGACGGAGCAAGAGATTCGTAAATTGCCGCTTTGTCGCCGCGGCAGTGGGGGTGCGACGTTTCCTTGATTTGCACTACCCTTTCGATTGGAGCATCGGATTTAATGTAGAAAAGACATGGGAGACACTGATGTCCTGTTTTTTTTGTCATAAATTGTCTACTCTCCGCCCAGTTCACCGGGAATCGTCATTATAAGCGGGAGGCGACGTCGGCACGCGACTGCCTACTGTGCGACGAATTATGATTCTCTCACGGCACACGAACCGTATAGTAGCAGCACAGTGTAATATATCTGTAGAACCGAGGACTTTGTCAGGCACAATGCATGCTACAAGAATTTTGGAACAAAAATAAAGGTATAAGATGGAACCTGGTCGCTGAATCCCTTCGCGCGCTCGGTAGATATCTTGCATGGGCTCCCCGTCGTTTAGCGTACTGCAAGATGCTAGTTTCGCGCCCATGTAAAAAAAACCTGGATAGCTTTTCCTGTCCTAGAAAGGCGCAGGACGCGAGGGGGTTCGCATCTGGTCTTACATCCTGCGTTCGATGTTCTTCTTCGTTGAGCTGTACGCCTGAGGTAATCGGTTAATGAGTTTGAGGCTTCAGAGTTGTTTCAGGCTTTTGCCTGAATACCTTTCTTGACGACAAGGCGGGTCGACACTGGCTCAATTCATCGGTGATGTGATTCGCGCTGGTGCAAGAGTTCGTCCTGTACTGCTTACGTATCCTCTTTCGACGCATTTTGCCTGACTGTTTTGCGCTTACGCGGAGTTTTGTTATGGTGTTTTTTTAGTACTGAGGGACATTTAAGTACTGGAAGATGGGGAAAAGCAATTTGTGAGCAGGAGTTGCTGCAGGGTGTCGGTTATTTCGACATGTCGGGAACTCTTATCAGTGGGCGTGGTGGCGTGACAGTTTAAAGAGTCTTTTTCATAGTGTCTGACGGGTTTTCTTCCTGTGCTTTCCGAGTACTGGGAGAGTCGCGGGAGTTATTTCTCAGCAAGTGGTTCATAACTGAAGATGTTTTACCGGTAATAATCATTCGTGGGAACTGTATTTAATGTCCCTGTGTAGGAGAGGACGTTACCATTTCAAATGTGACTCCTGTCATAGCAAGTCAGGGTGTTCGAGTCAGGAAGTAGGGGAGTGAGGGTGGGGGGTGGGGGGTGTAGAGAAGCTTGTGATGTGGCAGTGGTATGACATGGTATAGTATCCGAATATAAAATTTCAGTGCTTATAGCACTGTATAGTTTTCTGATAACGATTTATTATTGGCTGCAGGATTACAGGAACAGAACTGCAAAGAAAGCACAGAACGATTCACTCATAAATGGACGGGGCAGGGAGAGTAGGGGTTGTATGCGAGAAGTAGTGGAGGTAGGCGAGGGGCAGACTGCCACCCCGCACACTAATGATGGGCAAGCCAAACAGAGGGCATAATCTCCTAGGCAGCGCTCCGAATATCAGGTATTAAGACTTCAACATCGCCTTTTGTCGCATTCCTAGCTACCACAAGTAGGGATAGGAACTACTGGACTGTTCCTAAAGATCACATGTAACCTCCCACATGTATCCCGATCAGGGAACCGAGGTAATGACAGGCCATCTCGTGAAACTCTCACGTACAGTGAGACGTTATCGAATGAAAGAAGCAGTAATCTTACCCTTGCTTTACCTGGAACTCATTAGCACCTCTCATGGCAGGATTCCCTTCAATACTTCCACATATTCCGTAAACCTTTCTAGTCTTCTCGAGTTCCCGAATCTACAAGCTGATTAGGTGATCGATTGATCGTTGCTGCGGGCCTTTGCGGGAGGAGAGCAAACAATTTTAGCAGAAAACAAATATCACCATAATTTACATGACCTCTTCGTTGAGACCTCATGGTGTTGTCGTTGTTGAAGCTGAGGTGCCTCCGGTTGATTGTCATCGAAATGTTATTTCTTTAGGGGTGATTGTTTGGGTATGCTGGATCAATTTCGCATTGGCCATCATATTGACCTGGACCTGTCGATCGACGCCGTCTTGGAATTTTAGCATGGAATTTTTTTGTCTAGGTGGAGGTCGGACTTATGGCTCCTCAGAGTGCCGAATTTAGTCAAATCTCTTGTCATTTGCTTTCTTCGGTGTCTTTAGGTAGTAGGAGAGCATTGGTGGGCTTTCCATGAGCAAGGTTATGGGCGCGCTCACTATACAGATGATCTGAGGATCAAATCTCGAATCGGCTCTTGCCTTGGTTAACCATGGTCATATATTCGGGTCCGATTTCTAGTACAAAATTCGACTGGTAGAATATGACACCGACTTCATATGGCCTGCCTCCGCAAGCGATGGTATGTACCACGGTGCGATCAAAACGTCACTACAAATCTGGCTGAAGCAGAATGCATGGCGCATCCCGCTTCCATTCAGGAGCTTGTCAAAATCGAACGCTCCATTCCTGTCATTTATGTGCGTGCCCCTCCTGAACAGTTTGTTGAGTGAGACTCAGATAGGTGATTTGCAAACGATGTAGAATTGAGTATAGCTAAAGTTGTCAATCATCACCTCCTAAATCTTAGGCAGGGAGCGAGTGCACGGCTTACCCACATTCAATTACTTTCTCCTCAATGCATTCCATTTTTTTTATCCAGAGGCACACGAATTTCTGTAGAGAGCTCCTGCTTGTCCCCTTGCCTAGATTTCCTTTTTGTTCCAGTGCCTCACCCTCTACCCCCCCCCCTCATGGAGCAGCTGAATGTTCGAGAAATCGTTGACGTTTTCGCTTTGTTTTCTCGTTCGTTCTTCGAGAAAAACGTGTTTTCTCGGTCGTTATGCGGCGGGGCCCACACCGTACGTACGTGTAGTCCCCTAAATGACGAGCCCTTCAGCGGTCACACTCACTACAGAAGCGTACACAACAGCTAGTCAGTCAACCTGCTCTTCTAGAACAGAGTCAACCTAGGACAGTAAGGTTGGGCGGTTTTCTGGTTTTCTCTGAAGGGACGTCTGGACGTCTTTTGTCCCGTTCTCAACCGTTAGGCTTCCATCATTACCCTAACTGTCCATTGTCTCATGACGTCAGCGAAACGTAGCCCTGAAGCTTCGCAGTGGCCCTCGCTTCGCTCTGCAGTCGCCTTTCACAGCTGGTTTTCCAGAGCTAGGAAAACTGTGACGTTCAGCTCCATCGTTTTGCTTCTCCATATCACCTTTTTTGAATCTTCCATGAAACTGGGCCCTTAATCGTCCAGTTCCTGATGATTTTGACTTTCTTCATGGCTGTGGAATTTGCAGCGGAAATGTTTGCTATTTTTATTTTGTGACTAATTTTAATCTCTTCATAATTTTTTAATTTTTGTAGTTTTTATTATTTTTTTTATAATTTTTAGTGGCCAAGCAAGCCACTGACAATTTCTTCGAAAACTACCGTCGAGCGCCAGGAGGGAGGAAGCACTGCGCAGTTGAAACAGGAAAAACCGGGAAAAGTCAACAACCTAACACATTTTCCAAAGGCAAATACCACTTTCTCCCCTCCCTTTAGCGGCTAAATACGACCGCTTTCGCTTTAGATCCCCAACGTACGTCGTGCCCTGTTAAAAATTTGGAGCCTTTATCCTCCCAGACGTGTAAATTAAACAGCCGACCCTACTAGGTAGGGAACTGGTAGCGCCGGAGCACGATTCGATCCCGAAACTCGGTCCATGCCTGGTGAGCAGTGCCGCTTACTATTATATCACTTTCGTTCATGTTGTTATGTTCTTTCACATGTAAGTCAGCTTTTATATGAGCTTTCATATGATGATATTAATTTCACATCGTAGTATTTAATAATTATACATTTTCACAGTGTAATATTGATTTATACAGGGGGGGGCCAAAAAAAAGTCATTTTGCCTCCATGACTTTCAAGGCGCTATAAGTTACACTTTATTAAATTTTTATCGGACATTTTTACTACCATATTAAAGAGCACATTAAATACTATAATGATACTCCGCCACAGCCTTCTGGAGGAGCGCCATCGAGAGAATTCGGCCGCGCGAAAGTGAGTGGGTACCGGAGTTGAGCGAGATCGTCGATTTCTCCGCCACCGTAGACCACCCTCTTGAAGTCCGCCGAGCTAAGTAATTGAGTGGGTTCAGGTCAGGGGACATACTTTAATATTACATCTTCTTCAGGTACGAAACGCCCTTCCATTCGAAGTAGGCGGGAGTTTTTCCAAAACCCTTCGATTCCATGTGGTGGCACCCAAACCTGTAGCAGCACAAGGTCTCCAAGAAGGTACGGGCGACCACATGTAGGGAGGGGGAGGGCGAGGATACCGCTTCTTTCGAGTTTACTTGATGTAACCGCCAGCGCTCACCTTCAGTCGGGGTCTACAAAGAAAATATCGGTCTTCCCCTTTCCAGGTACCCCGGTCCATACCATCAACTCGCGCCTCGGCGAATACGGTGAAGATGATGTCCTAGACCGTAGCGACGTTGCCGTAGCTGGTCGATGTGGGAGGTCTTGCAGGTCAAGAGTACTGACCTCCAGGTAGCTATCTGTGGATGACTTCATTCAAGAAGTTTCGCAGCTGTTTGGAGGCGACGTGAATTCCAAAGGTGTTCTCCAGTCAGGCCGCGACTGGAGATGACTTCATATTTTGGCGTACATGAAGGCGATTGGCGGCAGCGTGCTCCAGCTTATAGAGGAAGATCTTGGGTATCTTCCACTCTGGTACTCATATCCACTTCCCCTGTCTGGGCTGCGAAAACTTCGTTGATATGTGGCTCGGCCTTTTTTTTTTTTGGCCCCCCTGTATTATGGTAAATGCAATAGTTATTATTTTGTTAGTCATATTAATTACTATATTATTCGGTGCTAACAGTCTGGAGGGACACACCTGGAAGCAATTGTTAGCTTAATCCTGTAAGCTGTTTACCTGTTAACACTGGATGACTTTGTAAACATCCTGTGAGCCAAGTTCTCACCTGTCAAGAATCCTGGGAGTGCCTGTTCAAGAATGACTGGTCAAAATTTGGAAAAATGCGGAGAAATGGCGTTCTAATGACGCTAGTACCACTTTGCCATGATTGACACGAGTTTGCAGGATACTGACAGGCATTTACAAGACTCGCAAGGTGAGACACGATTATGAAAAGACAATAGAAAAAAGGCCCACAAAAAATCTTGCAGATGTGCCATCCCCCTCCCTCACCCCCACGGTTATTAGCGCCTCCTCAAAGTCAAGGGGCTTCAATTGAAATGCTGGCTAATTTGCTGTATCATAGAGACGTTCAGTTTTGACACGTCATGGCTGAGGTAGAAAACTACCTGTGGGGGAGGAGGAGGGGGAGGAAGGTAGCTGAATAGCCAATTATCATATGCTTGAAGAGAAAGGCTTAGTGCAATGTTGTGGTGCTAGGAATAAACAGCGAGGCTGTTGCCCTTCCAGGACATCTTTCACGCCTGGCAGTACGGTGCCGTTTCATCCTGAATGGTGATTTTCTTGTATTTAATACAGCTACAGCTGAGTAATCTATTTCCGCTACGGTTTTGAAGATTGTGCAGTTGGCGATCCGATGGAAGTTCCCAAAAGTTGCAGGACATAGACACTTCCAATCGACTCCACGTTCATTACCTAGACAAGGGTGCATGGCGTATACTCGAATCATATGTTGTGAAGTCTGCATTTTCCTAGTCTTTTCGACTCAACACTATGCCAAGTGGCTGCCTTTTCATCCCCCTCCTTCAGCCCATTTACATAAAAATGCCATTTTTCGCTTATGATGACGTCTCGTTGATTCACTGTGGATTAATTGGCAATTTTCTTATGATGCGATGTGGCGGCATCTTTCACGGAGTGAACGTTTCCGCCGTCATTTCACGTACATATTTCATGCGTGGGAGGTAAGAGCTAACGAGTCATTCTCACTTCGCGCAAAGACGGCCGTCGTAAATTTCAGAGATATTTGGGCTCTTGCCCAAATATCTCTGAAATTGAGCTGACAAAAATACGGTTGATCTGGAATGGAGCCATTGAAAACGTCACGGTTGAATTAGGAAAGCAACAGACTGCTGCAGACGTCATGAAAAGCAGCAGCGAGGGCGTGACAATGAGCACTTTTTTTCATCGCCTTCAGCTTGGAGATTGACGCCGCACCACAGCGTTGTTTACCACCCGCGACACTAGCTATGCGTCCCTGAGGTAGATACCCGCCTTAACGGCTGTGAACATTCCTCTACTGCGACCGGGCTCAAGGTTGAGCACTTCGTACCTCGCGGTCCATTTCTTGCGCCACGAAGGGGCTCTGGGGGGGGGTGCAAACGCTGACCCCGGGACCCAGGTTCGCAGGAGATTTCAACCACCCCTTTTTTCAATTTCTTATCATCATCACCTAGCGATTCTCTTTTTATGAGAGGTAGTTGTCGTTTTTCGTCCGTAAACCGCTTTCGGCCTAATCGTTCCGTATCGATTCTTGGGCGTTATTAGTTCATTGTGTCTGTGAGCTTGGCCGGCGCCGCCCGTCTTCATCAACTGGTGGTCGATCCCTCTGCCCGCCAAGTTCGAAGAATGGACATGGAATGTCCGCCAAACCCTGCTCGACTCATCCCAGATCCAACACCGAAATGCGACTGTAGATTTGAACAAAGGATATGTGTAAAATAATTGCCTTCAATCAATCTCTTTTTATAGGATACGACACGCAGTTTACTTCTGTTGAGAACCGCAGTAGAATTCAATTGCGAACCTCCCACCAAACAGCCGGCTCTGGAATTATAGAAAACTTGAATGGTCCAGATGGGAGTTCATCCGAGACTTGACGACGACGAGGCTCGGGACCGCGCATGTTTAGAGCCGCCTGTCCCACATCTCCTGCTCCGTTTAGTGCTTTTGGATTAAATGTAGAAGTGACTGTTCTTGTGATCCGCTATCTGTCTGTATTTCCGCTGTTCGATGGACGGCTACGGGGGCAGGGTACGCATGCATTGCGAGAATCTCATCAGGAGAGGGGTCGTTCCTGGTTCCCGGGGAGGGTGGGTGGTATCTGTCCCGCAAAACCACTTTTTTATAGTTGGTTTCAGGGGTTGACTTGTGAGGGCCTCACTCTCCTAGCAGTTTTTTTGTGGGGGGGGGAGATTGAAAAATTCTCTAAAAAACTAGGAAAAGCAGGAAGTAGGGAAAACTCAGTCGGTTGGTAGGATTGGGAAGGGGGAAGTCGTACCAGAGGAGGAATTTCGGGGAGAATGTCGTACTGACACCGCCATTTCACATCGCTACCTGTACCTTCTGTTGCGATCGAGATCCATATGTCGGCATGGCGTAGAATCTTATCACCAGGTTTTCCCGTGGTCCTGGAAGACCCTCACTGAAAAGTCGATATTGCTTCGCGAAACACCATAACTTCATATTTTAAATTCAAAGCCCAATGAAAATGGAAAACCGTAGCCGACCATGACGGTTGGGGTGGAACAGTGTGCAGTTTTGGGCAGCATGAATCGGTCGCACGGCGTTTTCCAGGCAGAGAAAGCGCGGGCGTCTTACTCATCGAACACTTTGTGCTCACCGTCTATGTATGCGTCAGCCATGTGAGGCGGCACACCAACGAACAAACCGACCTGTGGCAGTATCATACCTGCCACTTTAACGACTACTCCTCGCGGTTCTTGATATTTCTTTGAACCCCCTTGACATTCCAACTGGCCCTGTTGTCCCTTTGTCACAGCAGACTCGCGTTAACAGCCAAGTACTTCCATGGACTCAGCCTGGGCCCTGCGCCGATGCTGAATGTCCTTTACTTTCGCGCTTTGCATGCTTTACCTTGCCGCCAGGGTTATTATTTA
>MU951152.1:0-25944 GCA_036418165.1 Cooperia oncophora
GCAGAAAAACAGCCGAAAATGCCCTAAATAGGATTCCATATCGACCCCAACTTGTACATGCATGCAATGAAGAAAACGCATGTTTGTACGAATTTCCACTCGTCGTTATCATAAAGATATCAGCTCTTTTATCGTATCACCTCACTCTCACCATTCGGAATGGAGAGAGATAGCATAGTGGCTACTAGCTAGTAGCTAGCAGCCGGTGGGGGTCGGCATGGGCCTAAGGGGCGCCCTTGGGCCTAATTGGTTAGCTTGAAGCGGAATTCTTGCCGATTTTCACTTTCTAAAGGTAGCGCAGCCTCCGCAATCTCCTTCCGGATCGTCTGACACATTTGAAAGGTCATAGCCTTATTTTATCGCGGAAAGTGCCTTTAATGTGCTGTGGTGCTGAGTTAGGAGCTCAAATAGGGCTTCCATCGCAGCACCGTTACTTACATTAGTATAGAGGGCCTCTACATCAAATGATTCCATAACGCAAGCGCCATTCAGGCGCAGTGCATGGAGATGTTCCAGGAACATTTGAGTATTGGTTAGGTGGGCTGGTATGTGCTTAAGTAGCTGCACCAATATGGTATTAAGAAACCACGCAATCCGATCAGTGGGACCACCCACGCAGCTGATGATAGGCCGAACTTTCACCGAGTTAGGACTGATTGAAGCCAGGTCGTCTGCTGCCGAAAACTTGTGTGTTTTTATGAGCAGATACAAAACAGGACAACACGGTGTCTCAATTTTGAGGCGTGTCATCAAGGAGGGACTAAGCCCTGCTGACCTAGCTACCGTAATCCACTCCCGGTTCAGTCTGCGTGACTGCGTTTGGAAAGCTTTTTCACTGGATGGTCGATAGAGAGAGGTATCCCTCAAATGATATTCGGTGATATCGTGGTCAAGATCACGAGGGATTACTACGAACTCTCCCCCTTTGTCACTGACGGACAGACGTATGGTATGAGAAGCTATCAGCTCTCGCAGCTGCCTAAGACCATTCACTTGCTCAGGGTGAGATTTGATGGCATGCGTTGCTTTCGATACCTACTGAGCACTTTTAATACGTCATCAGCGAAGATGCGGAAGCTGACATCGGAACTGACGTTAGGCTCCTGCTGTTTGAAATACGTGGGAGGGAAGGGCACAATGGGCACATTGCTCGTCTGGACAGGCTGGAGAGATCCGTTATCAGTCTTAGCCTTATGACGGAGTCGATCTTGGAGCTCATGCAAACTGCACATGACTTTGCGGAGAACTCCCGTGGAGATGGGCTGAGATGGTGAAAAACTAGGACCCAACTCCAGGATGGAGCGCGCGCAGTCAGATAAGGAGAAGTCTCCCAATACGGTAACCCTGGATTGGGAAAAGCCCGATTGCTCTGTCGTGCCGGTTGTTTGATCTACGGAGCCCCGACCAGTCACGGTGCGCCGCGACCCCACTTTAGATTACGTGATGTGCTGCAAAGACTATCGAACTTCTTTTGTAAGTTAGTTTTGACGTTAGATCGAATAAGATCACAAATCGACTTCGACCCACCCACGATCCTTTTCCAAAGGCGATCCTCCAAATATCGGGCACAGCATTGCTCTTTCGATACACACTTTCTCAGCATGGTAAACATGTGATTACGTTTAGCACGTAGAGCTGCTCGAAGCAATTGCAATTCAATGTCCAACACTTTGGGGTCGCCCTTAGGGCTGCCTACCAGATCACATAGATGTTTTCTAGAAATAAAATTAGGTATTACACGATGATCGAGGCAGCGACGAAGGAAATAGATCGATTGTCGAGCTGAAACAATTTTTGTCTCAGGGATAGTGAATGGTCTTAGGCAGCTGCGAGAGCTGATAGCTTCTCATACCATACGTCTGTCCGTCAGTGACAAAGGGGGAGAGTTCGTAGTAATCCCTCGTGATCTTGACCACGATATCACCGAATATCATTTGAGGGATACCCAAAAAAATTAACCAAGAAAATCCAAATGAACTCTACGGCTCCTGAGAAGCAGACTGCGCATCATTACGCCTCCGTCCAACCCTTCCAGAAGAACTTAAACGCCGAAATCTGAACATTCCTATCCGCCTGCGGCCGCGTCGCGGTAGAGCGCGCCATTCCAGCTAGTGTTGAGACCGTCTTCGCGCGTGAGCAAGACTATGTTGTAAAATCCAGTAACTGAAGATTAAGGAGGGGCTCGAAAGCAAACCGAGAGTTCAGCTCCGTTTCGCACGGGCTCTTGTTTCCCAATGCGCGGCCAATTGGACGTACACTTCCAAGTTTTATTCCGAGTCCCCGCGACTTTTTTCATGCTTCATACCTTCCTACTACTGATCAGAATCGATGGTTCCCTGAGCTTTCATAGTGTTTTAATCTTGGCGTTAATCAACGAATACCGGGCGAAGCTCTTCTCTTCGTTAAATCTTTATCATATGACAACGTTTCGGGCATAAGCCCTTCGTCAGGTCACTTGATCTTAAATCAACAGCATATACCCTCACAATGTTACAGCACTAATACAGTGAAAAAAGCAACAACCCACACTAGGTAGAAGAGGGAAGGAGAATAGGGCTCCGTCAGGCCTCACTACGTAGCAGTAGGATAGAAATAAAAGTGGAAGGATTGGGATCATTTATAAGGGTGCGGACAAGGGTGATCTAGCATTCGTCACGTATGTCTCCATTGTGCACGTCTTATACTGATAACAAACTCATTGCCACTTTCATCTCCTCCTTGCTGTTGATTGGTGGTCCTTGTTGCTTTATTTCCAGTGCCTCCCTGATCTTTCTTTCAACTGGATCTACCACATTTCTGTGTACGATGGAGATTCGAAGTTCCGGCGGTCTTTCTTGTGCGTGCCTTAGTGTGCGGTGTCTCGAGAATGGGTTCTCTCCGGTACTTCTTGGCTCCGGCAAAGCTTAGATTGTTCCTCATTCTCTTATGTGAAGTGGCTGATGTTTCTCCATATGTAAAACTCGTGACATGAGAGCCGCACACCTTGTAAAACACACACACTTTTCCTGCCTGAGAACGACGCTTATGTTCTCACAGATCACAGTTAGCTCTTTCACATCGACTCTCGCATGGTCGCGAAGATGTTAAAAGTCGTCGTAAGTTAAGAGGTGGTCGGAATACCAGGCTTATAGGGAGCCGTGATCGTCTTACGACGCGATTAACATCAATAGCGAACGAGTCGCTGATGAAAGGTAACACGAGTGGAGTGCCATAAGGTGATCTGAAAGGCCTCCAGCATCGGAGCTGCCGTTTTTCATATCCGTTTTGCCGCAAGATGTTCTTCACTTCTGTCTCCATTTGTTCGTGATTCGTGGAGGTCAGATCGTGTGATGTCGTAACCATGTGGTGTACTACATTCACTTTCATGTAAAGAGGATGGCAACTTCTCGCGTGAATGAGGATGTTCTGGGATGCCAACTTCTTATACCACATGGTGTTGATCTGACCGTCCGAGATCTTCACTTTGGTATTCAGAAATGGGAGAAAACCGTCTGGGGGAGGTCGCTCGGCTGTCACTTTATTTGATTCGACACATCCCGTTCAGCCTTCCAAATGTCCGTCGTAGTGCAGTCCCTGATTTTCCGACAATAAAAATGTCGTCGATGTATCGTCCGAAGTACAGAACTCCAGACGCTAAGGCTGCTCTTTCAAGGCTATCCATAAATATGATAGCAAGCAATGGTGCCAATCGGCTTCCCATAGCGAGTCCCCTCGTCTGCTTGTAATAGATATTCCTGAAGCGAAATATGTTCACCCTAACCACGTTCCGAAGGAGCTCACCAATGTCTTCGACATGGAGGCCAAAGAGCTGGAGATGTTGGTGGTGAGGCGTAAAAGACGCATACAGGCCTCTACAGCTCTTTGTACGTCAACATTGGTGTAAAGTGCAACAACATCAAAACTTTCGTATTGCAACCGTGGTTTATCGCAGAAGTTGCACTGTCGTAGTTGCTCCAGGAATTGCTTCACGTTCTTGAGGTGATGGTGAACATATGAAAGCAGGGACAGAGGATGCGCTGCAGAAACCAGCTTATTCTGTCCGTTGGGCCGCCACAGGATGCCACGATTGGCCTTGTTTTGATGGACCCGAGGTCCCAAGTGACATGCGATGCTCCTTCTGACCTCGGGTCCATTAAAACAAGGCCAATCGTGGCATCCTGTGGCGGCCCAACGGACAGAATAAGCTGGTTTCTGCAGCGCATCCTCTGTCCTCTGCTTTCATATGTTCACCATCACCTCAAGAACGTGAAGCAATTCCTGGAGCAACTACGACAGTGCAACTTCTGCGATAAACCACGGTTGGAATACGAAAGTTTTGATGTTGTTGCACTTTACACCAATGTTGACGTACAAAGAGCTGTAGAGGCCTGTATGCGTCTTTTACGCCTCCACCACCAACAACTCCAGCTCTTTGGCCTCCATGTCGAAGGACATTGGTGAGCTCCTTCGGAACGTGGTTAGGGTGAACATATTTCGCTTCAGGAATATCTATTACAAGCAGACGAGGGGACTCGCTATGGGAAGCCGATTGGCACCATTGCTTGCTATCATATTTATGGATAGCCTTGAAAGAGCAGCCTTAGCGTCTGGAGTTCTGTACTTCGGACGATACATCGACGACATTTTTATTGTCGGAAGATCAGGGACTGCACTACGACGGACATTTGGAAGGCTGAACGGGATGTGTCAATCAATAAAGTTGACAGCCGAGCGACCTCCCCCAGACGGTTTTCTCCCATTTCTGAATACCAAAGTGAAGATCTCGGACGGTCAGATCAACACCATGTGGTATAAGAAGTTGGCATCCCAGAACATCCTCATTCACGCGAGAAGTTGCCATCCTCTTTACATGAAAGTGAATGTAGTACACCACATGGTTACGACATCACACGAGCTGACCTCCACGAATCACGAACAAATGGAGACAGAAGTGAAGAACATCTTGCGGCAAAACGGATATGAAAAACGGCAGCTCCGATGCTGGAGGCCTTTCAGATCACCTTATGGCACTCCACTCGTGTTACCTTTCATCAGCGACTCGTTCGCTATTGATGTTAATCGCGTCGTAAGACGATCACGGCTCCTATAAGCCTGGTATTCCGACCACCTCTTAACTTACGACGACTTTTAACATCTTCGCGACCATACGAGAGTCGATGTGAAAGAGCTAACTGTGTGATCTGTGGAGAACATAAGGTGTGTCAGGAAAAGTGTGTGGTGTACAAGGTGGTGTGCCTCTCATGTCACGAGTTTTACATAGGAGAAACATCGAGGCCACTTCACAAGAGAATGGAGGAACATCTAAGAGCTTTGCGGAGCCCACAGAGCTACCCGGAGAACCCATTCTCGAGACACCGCACACTAAGGCACGCTCAAGAAAGACCGCCGGAACTTCGCATCTCCATCGTACACAGAAATGTGGTAGATCCAGTTGAAAGAAAGATCAGGGAGGCACTGGAAATAAAGCAACAAGGACCACCAATCAACAGCAAGGAGGAGATGAAAGTGGCAATGAGTTTGTTATCAGTATAAGACGTGCACAATGGAGACATACGTGACGAATGCTAGATCACCCTTGTCCGCACCCTTATAAATGATCCCAATCCTTCCACTTTTATTTCTGTCCTACTGCTACGTAGTGAGGCCTGACGGAGCCCTGTTCTCCTTCCCTCTTCTACCTAGTGTGGGTTGTTGCTCTTTTCACTGTATTAGTGCTGTAACATTGTGAGGGTATATGCTGTTGATTTAAGATCGAGTGACCTGACGAAGGGCTTATGCCCGAAACGTTGTCATATGATAAAGATTTAACGAAGAGAAGAGCTTCGCCGTTTCTGTGATTACAGCACTACTACTTACATAATTCGCTATGTCCGTGCGTGTGTGTGTGTGTGTCCGTGCGTCTGTTTGTCGAGAAATCCATAGCGCCTGTCCCAGTAGCAGTGAGATATTGGTTCCAAGATATAATGTAGGGGGTGTGACGGGAACACTATTGGTGGGTGACAGGAAGTGATATCAGTTGATAAGATCCGATAAGAGGCGTTAGAAGGAGAAGGTTACCATATTCATAACGCGGGTGACAGCATCAGCTAGCTCTTGATTCCAAGATATAGAGTACGGGCCAAGAACATTATTTTTGGGTGACAAGAACTGCGAGCTGCTGATAAGATTCGATAAGGGGCTTCAGAAGGGGAAGGTCACCATATTCATAACGCGGGTGACAGCCTCAGCGAGGCGTTCATTTCAGCAAAGATATCTAGGGTGAGGTGGGGACAACAACCGTGGGTGGCTGGAAGCGATAACAACTGATAGGGGCTGATAAGAGACGTTCAGTCGTCGTCGCTGTTCAAGGCGGTGCAGCTTTTACATTACCAAATTATAAGGATTTAGTGATAAGGACATTGATGACGGGTGGCAGGTAATCATATCATTCGATAAGAATGGATAAGATACCATCTGCGCTACATTTTTATCACTCCTTACCGCTTTAATGCCGAGTATTAGAGGCTCAGTGTGTGAAGACTTTCCTTCGATATGTTCGATGTAGATAGAGCGTTGTTAAATGCGTGAAATGGTGTCGAGCGGGGGGGGGGGGGTATATAGTGCGGCTGAAACGGGAAAATCGAGAAATTCATCAATCTTCGTCAGTCAAAATTTTTGGAAATCTGCCTGTTATATGATGTGCAACGATGTGTTAGGTGGTGAAGTTCGCAACTGAAGCAAAATAAGGAAGGAACCCAACAACTGGGAGTGGGGACGTTCCATCGGTGGTGACATTCGAGCTCTTCGTGTGACACGTACTTTGACATGTACAAGGCAATGTGAAGTTCTCCTTCTCAGTGCCACCCAAGATCCTGCAGTTATGCCTCTCCCGGGTGTTAAGGACTCATCCGGACTAATTCAACTTTACCCATTCTGATGTCACAACTGCCTCCTTGATGATATGGCTCAGCCTTCTCACGGTTGAAAGTCTGTAGTAACCAAGAGGGACCATATGTTGGTAGATAATGACTGATGTTCGGCTTTTTCAACTCATTTTCCTACATTTTATTAAAAAAATAACCGCCACCGTTTGGCACATTTAGCGCATTCTACCACGCCCGAGGGAGGAGTGCCTGGCGAAGCCGGGCCGTGAAACAAAGGAGGAGCACCCGGCGGCAGCCGGGTGATCCGACTGGTTTCTATTAATCCGACAGAGCGGCCTGTCAGGGTACCGATGTTAATCGTGGCAATATTGATTTTCTTGTCTTAATATAATAGCTCCTTGGGATGGTTTTCTCATTGTTCATGTGTTGGTAGTAGTTGTAGCAATAGAATTATTCGAGGAAGGGTGCCCTCCTCAGTGGACTGAAGTGGAACCGAGACGTGCTGGTCTCAGATCGTGCAGGGTAGAAAGCTTACGCAATCTAGGCGGGCCTCTCATACAGCAGTGGTCACACATTGAATATCTAACCTACGGTTCATAATCACATGCCTCAATGATATCAACTGAATACAAGTATCAGTTAGGTATGTCGGTATAAAAGATGCACCAGCAGGGCCCTCAGCGTCTCCGCGATGGCACTCCAGAACAGTTTATACACGGAAGGATAAAAGGAGTATCTGTACCATTTGAAGATTCATGGTACGCTCAAACACTTGTAAATGTGCCACCCACTAATCTGAAGCGTCGCCTGGTTAGGAATCGGCTATATGATCGTCTATGTACAACCCCCAATTGCGTAGTCTGCCCGACTGGCAGGGAGGGCGACTGTACCATCTCGGGGGTGGTCTACAAGATCACCTGTTGCAGTTGCGGGGATGAGTACATCGGTGAAACATCGAGGCCGATCAGCGTGAGGGTGAAGGAGCACCTGGACGGCAAAAGTAGGTCACGTTTGTCGACTGCCTTAGGGGCCCACAGGGTTCAAGTCCATGACGGGGACGATTTTGGGGTCGAGGTCAGGGTCTTGGCGCGAGAATCGCAGACATCTGCACGCAAAACCCTCGAGGCATTTTGGATTGAGGTCAGCAATCCAAAAATGAACCGGAGGGGGAATGCGTCACAATAACGCGGGAGCTGAGACCTTATATAAGGATGGCCTTCCAAGAGTGACCCTGAATGAGGAACAGTCCGAGGAGGTCCTACTGCCGGCTCGCTGGTCTCGAAGATCGGACTGTGTTGCGGTGAGTGCCCCCTCTTACGATTAGGTTATGGCCTGTAATGTACTCGAACTTCAGTAAGGTAGTGGAAACGTTTGGTCGGGTAGTCATCAATTGCTTCGATGCTTTCAGGCTCTGGAGAAGGCGATCTCGCCGAAACGCAAGCCAATAAAGGTTAATTAACAACCTCGTGTGGAGTTCAACCAGGATATCTCACTACACAAAGGACTGTTCGTGCAATCTTGCGGTTAGCATAATCCGAATTAATTCCCTCAACTGAATTTGGTTCACTAACTGCAATGCTTCATCTCACTCCGAGCTTTACCAGGTGCTTTTATTTCTATCACGGCGAATCAGGGTTATGCACAAGTATGTAGTCTGGATGCCTACTTCCAAGGATGTTGGCGCCAATTTGGACTCTTTCATGTGATTGCGTGTTGCAGTTTCCAAGCACATACGAAACGCTTTATTGACAAGATGTATCGCTGGATCAGCTAAGAGTCGCGTTTCGTGCTCAGCTTTCTTCTTGCTGTTATGGGCCCGGCACTACTACCCACGACGAGTGGGATCGGGTGGGAAGAGTGACAAATCAATTGGTTGATGATAGATCTTATGAAGCCCTTCAAAATAGTTCAGGACTGCCTGGCCTGCTCTTCTTGATGGCGCGACCTAAAATTAGAATTCAGTGGCGACTTTTGACTATACTTGAAAGATGAGCACATTTTAATAATATCACGTCATTAGACAGTGGCTGTGGTGTTGATGGGGAGAATATGGAACTCCATAAATATCGACCTAAGGACCTACACTTGAATCAAAAATCGCAAAAAGACATGTCAGTCGAGGAGCTAATGTGCGATGTGAGAAACGAAGGTGTGCGTTTTCTGCTTACATTGCAGTAACGTATGGCAAAGGTCGAGTCTCCACTTCGTCACAGTGCTACCATAATATTGGGGAAAACTAGATGATGAGGCGCACTTCGGCACAGGTGGAAGGGTTCACTTTGTACGGTAGCTGCTTTCCATTGTCCTGCTGAGCCAATATATAGAGATTTGTGAAATCTGGTTTGCCATTGATTGATACCAGTCAACGTTTGTAGAAACTATTTGTCAACCCTTGTAAGGAATACCTGTCAACTCTTATAAAGCAATGATCACGACAATGGGAAGAGGCAAGAGTGCAAAATGCCCCCCCCACCCCCCCCTCCACCTACTCGTCACCGAATATCTGATGATTGCTGGAGCAAGATTAAAGACGTATAGATCAAGGTGAGTGTCCGTTTTGAGAAATCTAAAAAGGAACTTGACCGACAGAACTTGCCATAACAAGAAAATAACCGACCTACTTTTTCTAAGAATGCTGCAGTTGGGGTTGCCGTATATAAAAGTAGTAGTAGTAGTAGTTTGAAGTTCATTTCCGCACCTAAAGAACTGAAAGTACACTATCACTTATGGGAGTTGACAAAAGGGTTAGTATAACTGGATCTAACACAGCCAACACGTTACTCGTGACAATTTTTTAGTTTCAATAAAGCGATCTCTCAATCTCGTCACAAGTTTCTTTTCCTTTCTTTAGCAGAGTAAGTGTGCACAAAAAAATTCCAGAAGAAAAAACTGTGATTTAGGACTGGTATTGCTGGGACCTGAGTTATCGGTTTTGAGAGAAGCAGGTTGGAAGGTGTCGTTCGATTGGGATGTGATTGAACTGGGTTCCGTAGCATACCCTATATAACACGATGTCTGATAAGCTGGACCATTCTACTTTTATAAAGGGTGGCGAAGGATCACGTGCACCATACAAAAGCTCCAATTTTATTTTGCGTCCTTCAGCATTTCAATAAAACCTATTTTCATGAAAAATTATGCTAAATCATTCTATAATAGCAAAAGAGACGCTTGCACGGGTGCATGCATGATTCATGAAGATACAATCTATGATTCTCCTTCGAGGTTTATTTTCTGCTGCATATATGTACGCTATGGTACATAGCGATTGTACTGTTCAGCTTTTAGGGGGGGGGAGCATTTCGCACTCTCGCTGCTTTCTCTGGCTGACTCATTAAAAACTGACGGGTCCGATTTTGGAGAAACTTGCTGACTCTTCTGCGAAAACCTGCGAAATGCAATGAGTGAGTTACTTTGGTTACAAGAATTCAAAAGTCTCAACCAGTTGGCTGTGCAATTGGACCTTACTTTCTCTGTGACTACTAAGAAATCGTCGACAATGACGTAGGAGCACTCAGACGAACCATTATGTTTGTCAACCCCTGAGGCTCGCCAAAGAGTTGGGGTTGACAAAGTAAAGGGAAGGTAAACCCGTAAACCATAGACTACACAAAAACCAAGACCCATAAACCCATAGACCCATGAGAACACTGACCTCTATGAGCTGGCCTCCGCAAGTCATCGTGTAGGCCACATCGCATGCAATAAGCCACTACAATTCTGAATGGAAGTAGAATGCATGTCGCATCCCAAAGAGGGATTGATTAACAGCGGAGACCTTACCTTTTATCCTTTATCACCTTTACCTTTATTGTGTATTGTTGTTCACATTATCAACACACCTTCTCGGTGTAAGGGCAAGTACATTAGATCTAGAAATTATAGAAACCTTTACCGCTAACCTAATACTAATACCAGCCATAGGTTGTATAACTGCGCTACGTTTTTGTCTGTACTATGCACCGATGATGGGTGATAGCCAAATTCCACAACATATCTGTGTGGCTTGCGGTATATGCCGCCGTTTTCCCTGTTTTCATCCATGGGTGCTGAACTAAGAGATGAGATAGATTCCTAGGAGTACTCATTGTCGAAAGAACAAAGAAGTTGTAGGAAATATAGAAATATTCAGAATAGTGGAAGGAATTTCCGCATGTTGACCCATAAGTGTTCCAGACATTGTCCGACAAGGAAAAAATACGTCGCTCCTGACGTTAAAGGCAGTCCGCGACAGTTCGCGATACGTAGCGTGGGTAATGATGTTGAAATATGGAAGACAAGTTGCCAAGTGACTCGTCCGTGGAAAAAAATGTCAAAGGGATCGCTGGAAACGCCTTTAATTGGACCTATTAATGCTCAAACAGTTGCACGAGTAGAAGGCCGAAAAGCTGCATCTTGGAAGCACTTGGCTGCTTCCTTGTAATGAAGCTCATGACTCCACAAGAGGCAACAGAGCATCGATTCTGTGCTACTTATTCAGTAGCGTAGCATTTGGCTGAAAGACGACTTTGAAGGAGAACCTGGAGGCGGAGTCTCTGGAAAAAGGGAGGTGTCACTGGAGCAACTTTGCGCCTTAACTCCTTTGCCCTTCAACTTCCCCCGCGGAACTGGCACAAAGTTGTCCACTGTGGATCACAGTACCCCTCCCACACAAGTTGCATCTTCATACGACATCGCGGATCGCTCCTTTGAGATCGGGGCAACCAACCGCGAAACAGTTCTAGCTTTTCGTGATCCTTGTATAAGGACTTAGGTATACTAATAATCTTTGACATCACAATAATCCAAACTAAACTGCTACCTGCATATTACAAACGAATTCTTATTGCCCGCAAGCTTTGCAATGACGCAGTGCTGTGGGAGCACAGAAGCAACTTCTGACTGTCGATTTGGCTAGAAATTTGTTCCCGTGGTAGTTAACCTCCTTGGACGGGTATTTCAGTGCAGTTTCACCATGACTGCGCACGATGAATGACTTGAAACGATCCTTTTCTTTGTACGTTCAACAATCCGATTACAACTTGCCCGTGAGATTCAGGTAGTAATTTCCATATTAGTAGCCAACATTTAATCATCTACCGATAAGAGTAGATGTTCATACAAAGATTCCAGATGGATTCCATGGAAACCGAACTATTCCCAGATAAGCAGGCCTCATCCGATCGTTTAGAAAGTGTAGCATTTTCTCAATTTCTTTCGCCTCCCAGGACCATACCTTTGAAAAAGGAAACATAGTGCACCTCGATCTGATCAGCCCTGGGAAGTAAAAAAAAAGAGCAGGAGATTGGCATGGCACATCGATCTACTCGCCATAGCGGCCTGATTTAGTATTTCTCATCTTTTCGTCTCCTTGAACTCCACTCTTGAAGAAGCTACCTCTATTGGTTGTATAGGAGTAACAGTCAATCAGTACTCTTGGGGATCTGATGGGCTTCTGCTTCCACGACAGTAATAGAAGAGCAGGCCGAGGGCCACACAGTGGTTGGTTATCGCCGCTCATACGATTAGCATGAATTCTTCTTCAAAATTAACCCTTAGGCGTTCAATCGGGCACAGTTCGGCTCGGTGGAGGGCAACAAATGGTTTCAGCGATACCTTTACAGGCCACTTGGTTAAGGCTTGTATTAGGTTGTCCGGAAAGTTCTCAGCGTTTTGTGCACCTATTTTTTGTACATTCACTGCTGATTAAAAACTCATTCTGCCTTGCTTCTCAGTAGCACATCCTGTAGAGAATTTCTTGCGCTATCTGATGGTATAATTGCCGTTTCACCATTGCTTGATAAACCCTTTTTTTCAAGATTTTTTCAAGCATGTGAAAAGAGCACTTCGGACGATTTTCTTCGACTATAAATTGGGGCAATCCGCAATCGAAACAGCTCAACAAATTAACCAGGTGTGGGGGCCCAATAGTGCTAGAGAAAGCACTGTGCGGCAATGGCTCAACAAATTTCGTTCTGGAGATTTCAGCCTTGAAGATGAACCTCATAGCGGTCGACCTAAAGCAATATCTGACGAGGATTTTAGGGGGATTTTGGAGGCTGACCCATCCCAAACAGTTCGAGAGATAGCAGAAGAGCTAGGCCTTGGCAAATCCACTGTTGCAGATGGTCTGGAACGCATTGGGAAGGTGAAAAAACTCGACAATTGGGTGCCCCACAATCGGAGTGACCGGCAGGAATCGGCACGTCTCGAGGTTCCTTCTGCATTGCTTTTGCGCAGCAGAAACGACCTGTTTTTGGGCCGAATTGTCACCTGTGATGAAAAATGGGTCATGTATGATAACAGGAGACGTTCCGGACAGTGGTTGGATTTCGACGAACCACCGAGGTAATTTTCAAAGCCGAACCCTCACGAAAAAAAGATTCTGGTCACGGCTTGGTGGTCATCGGCTGGTGTGATCCACTATAACTTTTTATCACCAGGCCAAACCATCACAGCAGAACCCTACTGTGAAGAAATCGACGAATTGTACCGAAAATTTTGTCAGATGCAGCCAACACTTATCAAAAGAAAGGGTCCGATTCTTTGCATGACAACGCCCGCCCACACGTTTCACAAATCACTATCCATAAATTGAACGAATTGGGGGTTGAAGTTCTACCTCACCCACCATATTCTCCAGACCTTTCACCAACCGACTATCACCTTTTCAAACATTTTCAGAACTTCCTTGCTGGAAAATACTTCATCAATCAGGACCAGGCAAAAAAGCCTTCGTGGATTTCGTGGATTCTCGACCACCCAGTTTTTTCTTTGATGGGATTTCTCGACTGCTGTCACATTGGCAAAAGTGTGCTGATTCGAATGGTGCCTATTTCGATTAAATCCGATGAGTATTAAAAAAGTTACGATCGTTTAAAGTGAAACACCCAAAACGCTGAGAACTTTCCGGACAACCTAATAAATCAGTGTGACCAAATTAACTCATTTATTGCATTCCACAGGTTCAGAAGAGTTAGCAAGTTTGTCCAAAATCAGAGCCATCAGTCAATGTTAATGAGTCAGAAAGAAAGCAGCGAGGGTGCGAAATGCCCCTCCCGAGCTGAACAGTGCAACTGCCATGTACCAGCGATCTTGTCTATCAGGAATGTTACAGAAATCGTATCTTCATGAGTCATGCATTTCCCGTGCAAGCGCCTTTTTCGCTATTGTAGAACGTTTCAGCGTCGATGAAATCAGGTGTTATTATGATCCTTCGCCACCCTGTTACGAGGCCTAGCTCAATCACATCCTAATTGAACGACAGCAGCTTACCACATACTCACCAAGAGACTCCCATGCCGCGCGGCCCCTTTCATTGTTTCTCCACCGTCGCTGTTTACACCTCCTTTTTCATTTTCACCGTCTGCTAGATTGTCGTGCCAACTGTGCTAGATATCTATATCGATATATGTATATCTTCGCTCTATCTGCGTTCTGTTCTCTCCGTATTCTTCTTTTGGAAGTACGTGAATTATACACATAGTTGCAACATTGCATCTTTGAAAAGCAACAAGTTTTTGAGCACCGAGGAGCGACTCTGAATAAGAGCTATTAAAAAGAACTCCTCATGATCCCTCTTATACTCTACTGTGACTGACTGCTACAGAGTTTTAGAACGAAGCATTTCAACAGTAAGTTATATGCAGTAAAAAAATACTAATTGAAAAACCTAATCCATTTCCGGTGCGAAGCTGGACCATATCACACAAGTATGTTTCAAAGGTACTATGTTGTAATTGAATAATGGATAAGAGTCAACGAAAATGCAGAAAATAAGTAATAAGATAACACAACAAAATAAATACTAACGATAGCAAATCAGCCGAAATCAGCTGATTAAAGGCCGAGGGATCGCTGGAAGGGATTCTGGGCAGGACCAGCCGTGCAAGGTGGTTGCAAGGTGGTTGGATTGGAGCGCGAGTTTTCAGGAAAACAGGGTGTCTTTGAAGGGCCATAACTTCCTCAAAAGCGGACCTGTGGGAAAGAGGAGACCGCAGTCGTGTAGAGGAAGGTTTGAGCTTCCTAAAATACCTGAATTGCTTACGAAGGTCTCAATTCACGGAGAAATTCAACTCGGGCGATTTTTTGGGAGTGCACTTTTCGGATAACTTACTGTTTGAATGTTTCTAAAAATTTGGCACTATTTACCCTTTACTGCCCCAGTCATCCGAAATCAGGCCAGTTCCTGACCGACTTTTTTCTCCGTGGGCAGAATTTGCTGAAAACTTGGCTCCAGGGGTAGTTCGACCCGCTGAACACGAATATCGCATCCGCTTAACCCGAAACCTCCTGGCGCCCGCGCCACGGGCGCCGGCGCCAAAATAGTCGAAATCACCAAATTCGCTGAAAACTTGCTCCCAGGGGTGGTTTGACCCCCTGATTACGAATATCACATCCGCTCGGCGCAAAACCTCCTGCCGCCCGCGCTACAGGTGCTGGCGCCAAAATACCTCAGATCACCGGCGCCTGTGGCGCAGGCGCCAGGAGGTTTCGGGCTATGTGAATGTCATATTCGTATTCAGGAGGTCAAAATACCCCAGGAGACAACATTTGAGCCAAATCTGTCCACGGAGAAAAAAGTCGGTCAGAAACTGGCTCAATTCGGGATTGTTGGGGCAGTAAAGGGTAAATAGTGCCAAATCTTCATTAGCCAGTCACAGTAGGGTATAAGAGGGAACATGAGGAGTTTTTTTCTCCTCTTATTCAGAGTCGGTCCTCGGTGCTCAAAAACTTGTTGATTTTCGAAGTTGTATGTATGTTGTAATTATTTTATCTATTTATTTATTTATTTGAATATACTCTCACAGTGGTGCGCCAGCAAGTTTGGGAAAGGAAACAATCAAATAGTGCATAATACAGCCAGATAATTCTGAGTAAAAGAATCCTATCTAGTAATTAATCAAAAGTAGTCTGTCAGTGTGTGTGTTTGTGTGTGTGTGTGTGTGCGTCCGTCTGTATGCAGAAATATGCATAGCAGTCACCGCGTGGCACTAAGCGTAGGGCTGTTTGTCATAATAAGTGTATATCTGGGGAAAATGGGATGGACATATGGGCTAGGGTGACAGGAAGTGGTAACTACTGTATATGATTCGATATAGTAGACCATGGGAATTGTTGTAGGTCACCGAATATCGTACGGCTAGTGTAGCAGTAGCGTGGGACTTTTGGTATCCGAGAGTGATATGGGCGTGGAAAGAAGAACACAAGCGGTGACAGAATGTGTGTAAAGTTGATGAAGATACGATATAGGGCCATGGAAGAGGAGGGTCATCCAATTCCGTAGCGCATAGGTACTGGCATACAGTGGTGACACTTGGTTGAATTCATGATTTATGTTGGGTATGTAGGATGGACACATCATTGGAGAGTGACAGAAAGTGATAACAGTGATAAGATCCGATAAGGGCTTCCGAGAGGGGAGGATCACCAAATTCGTAACGCAGGTTACGGCAACAGTGGGACTTGGATCCGAGTGGTGGTAAAGGGTTGTTGGAAGCGAATCATTATTAGGCGGGTGACAAGTATAAGTTGCTAACCTTTGATAAGATCCTCGATAAGGGGCATCGTGAAGGGGGATCACTGGAATTCTGTACGCGCTAGGTCGTCTGACAATCAGTGGACCGTTGGATCGGAGTAGGTGATGAAGGGTGTGTGAAAGGGAATCATTATTGGCTGGTGTTGAGATTTGAGTGAATAGACAGTTGATAAAGATCTTATAAGTGGGTCTCTGAAGAGGATGATCTACGATTTAGGTAACCAGGTTATCAGCAACGGTGGAGGCGGGGTTTCGAGAAGTGAGATCTAGTATGATTGAATAGGAATGTGACGGGATTATTATTGTGCGGGTGTTACGATTAAGATGCTGAAAGTGACGAGTTTTTAACATGGGAAAATCCGCTACACCGCTCACAGCAGCAATGCGACCAATATGACTCAAGTATAACTATCTCAATGATTCCAACTCAACTCATTTCTCAATGCTCATCAGCAGCGGAATCATGTACGACCGCTGAGCTAGCTCTACTCCGAATGCATGGGGTTTGTTTACAGAAATTTTATGAGCAGCAGCAACTTGACTTAATCACTCTTATCAGAACTCTTCCATCAACAACCTCAGTGAGGGCCATTCGAAACATTGTACTGCTGAATGCGAGAGTGCATTGACGCAAGACGCGTTAAGAGAAGAGGGGGGGGGGTGGAGGAGGGGGGAACTGCATGAATCAGTACGATGCTTCAGCGGCTGATCTAACAGGCTGCTCTGTTCCCGTCTATGTCGGTTAAGAACGTAACAGTCGGATCGCTCGCTAACGCCGGCGCATCTCCTCATGCGGCGGACGCTGCTGCTGCTTCTGAGTCTTGACAAAACGGGCGCTGCTTTTCAGTTCTTGGCTGATGCAGAACATTCCTTTGAACAGTGTGGTTGGTCAACGATCCGTAACTTAGCACGCAGCAAATCCGCGCCCACCCACGCTGCTCCTTCTGTGACATAGCCCGGAAGCCGGGCTATGTCACAGAAGGAGCAGCGCCCGGCGACAGCTGGGCCAGACTGGACAGGACAGGGGGATAGGCACATCATTGGAAAGCGACAGAAAGTGATAACAGTTGATAAGGTCCAATAAGGGGCGCCGGAAGGAGAGAGTCATCAAATTCATAACGCAGGCTACAGCAACAGTGGGACCTTGGATCCGAGAGGTGATATAGGTTATGGGATGGGAACACCATTGGTGGGTGACAGGGTCGGTTAACATGGAAAAATCCGTGCACCGCACACAACAATGCGATCGATATGCCCCAAGAAGTCACGATTTCAGAGATTCGAATACAGCTCATTCCTAAACGCTTATCAGTAGACACAATGTACGACCGCTAGGCCAGCTCTACTCCAAATGCATGTCTTTTTTTTTTTACCGAGATACCATGTGAACAGCATAAATGACGTAATCACTTTTACCATACCTTACCGATAACTTTAGTGAAGACCATTCAAAGCTTATCAGTGCTAATGCGGGGGTGCTTCCACAGCAGGACACTTCAATCAAAAGAGAATGCGTAAAGCAGTAGGACGTTTCAGAGGCTAATCTAACGGGCTGCCCTATTCCCGGGTATAATGTAAAGAAATTTTTTTGATGTGAAAAAAAGAACCAACCCATTATACCTCATTGTAGTTTTACCCCTTGATCGTGTCGGTATTATGAAGGCATATGTAATAGGATGTGATAATAGTACAAGCAAACTGTAAGTAAGCGAGAAGATTCCGCTATATGACCAAGCTCATTATAGCCTGCGTATCTGATCCCCATCCGATTGAATGAGAACCCTTCATTTGTTTCCGATATTATCAGCACGTGAACTTATTCGGCTGCTAAACGGTCTGATGTTGCGGCGAATGATTCCTTTATCTTGATAAAAAGCTATCCGGTCATTCGACCATACCAGTTGAAGTCATTTTGACCGCGCTAACTTTTGGTGCGGTTCATAGGCCTACTTCTTGATTTATTTTTGTTTTTCACCGTCACGAGAAGTACTGCTTGCTAAAAACAGAAAAAATAGCGAAGGGGAGCACCGTTGGCGCCAGACGTGTTGCCTTTTAGACTACTGACTTATTAACAACCAGTCGGATCGCTCGGCTGACGCCGAGCTCTCCTCCTTCTCTTTAGCTCGGCTTCGCCGAGCTGGCCTGGCTTCGCCAGGCGCGCACAATTTGAACGCAATTTTCTCGACGGTGGGCTGCTCATATGGCGCTGTAGAGATCGAATCATGACAGGTAGAGAAACGTTGCGAATCCTGCATTCCTAAGCATACGCTAATATTTGCAGCAAGGTGTGGTCCGCGCCATAAAGCCCATACAACATATAGTGGAGAAAGTTGCGTTCAAATTGAGCGCGCCTGGCGAAGCCGAGCTAAAGAGAAGGAGGAGAGCTCGGCGTCAGCCGAGCGATCCGACTGGTAAAACAAAAACTGGAAAGAACACAGTAACATTTGAATAAGCAAAAAAAGAAATCTAGGCAAAGCAATATAAGCATCAGAAACACCGGAACTTCCCTATGTGTAGTTGTAAGGCTGTTTTCCCCTTCAGGCAGATGAAAGAGTCCCCCGCGAGATCCTGGTCCTTGGTTCTGAACGCAAGGATTTTGACGAACAGTACTGGGGCTTGCTGACAACTTAACCCGTTACGAACGAATTCGTCCGGGACCCCAGGCGAACAAACCAAGGGGGACCTCAAGCGAGGGGTTCATCACCTCCTCCGGCTCATCAAACAACTGGTAACACAGTTCGAGCCCGTGGCCGTTCACCAAAGCATACTTTCAATTACCCAGCCTACAGCCTCCTGTTACCAAGAGGTATTAGCAAGAGAAGTGCTTATGAACATATTGCCGATGTACGTGACCTGTCTCAATCATGAAATAGCAAGTAATAGGCGGGAGTATTCAGTCACTCCCTGAATACAAAGTATGTCCAGCTAACGCGATAGTTTCTTATCATCTTGCAAGGTAGACCACCGGTTTTGAACGAACCAACCACTCACTAGAAGACATTGACCAGACACCCAGCATTGAGACTGAAACATAAGAAAGAAAGACGAGAAAGAAAACCGAGATTGAACTGAGTCAGGTATTCTTAAGATGCGCAAGAGGTCAAGCTCACTCAGCCTGCTCTTGAACGACTTACTATTATTTGCTTGAAGAACGTGAAGGCGGTAGCAGCTCGAACCATCTTGCGCAACGATTAAACACTATATTGAACATTAATGAATAGTTCTTTGGGTAGATGTGGTCATAGTGAAGATTCAACCCACCCAGCCTTTCAGTGGTTGGACTGAAAGCTCCAGTACTTACTAGCCCTTAGCTTGACCTCCTTCCGAATAATACGGAAGCAAAACACCAAATCAGATAAAATCCGTCTATACTGCAGCGTATGCAAGGGGAACGCCTTCAGTCGATCCTTGTAGGGATGCATATCGTACCGACCAGTACAGTTTGTGGACCTAAACCAAAGTAGACGAGTGAATACATGTTGGACTTTCTCAATCTTCAATACGTCTTTCCTCAAAGATGGGCTCCATACTTGTGAGCAATACTCAAGGTGTGGTCGGACATACGCTTTGTAAAGCCGCAATAGGGTAGTCGGGTCTGAACTTCGAATATTTCTCATTATAACAAACAGAGCAGAGTACGCTTTTTTGATAATGCAATCAATATGACTGGAGAATTTCAAATTCGAGTCGAAAATGACTCCAAGGTCTTTCTTTGAGTCACAGGTGGGGAGTGTTATACCGTTTACTACATAATCGACTGTTACGTCATCTCCAAAATGCATAACCAAGCATTTTCTTAGGTTCAGAGGTATACCCCAGGATGTTGACCACTCTCACATTCGTTCAACTGAGAGCTTACGCGCTTGGTGCATGACATCCCTATCGTCAGCGTCATATGCGCAATATACCTTAATGTCATCCGCGTAAATCTGTACTCGGATGTCGGGACGTGTTTTCAGAAGTTGAGGCAACTCCACGGTATATATCAGAAATAGTAAAGGGGATAACACTCCACCTTGAGGAACCCCACTGGTGCAGGGATACCTGCTCGAAAAACTGGTCCCTACCCGAATGTCATACTCCTCTCCTGTAGATTTACAAATGTCGTACATTGTGTCAAGAAGCTCTGTACACGTTAATCAGCCTAGAAGCCTACCATGGACACCGTAGAATTCGAGTTTGCGAACAAGTTTTAGGTGACAGACCTTGTCAAACGCCTTGGTCAAATCGAGGTGAATTACATCCACCGATTTTCCATGGTTGATAGATTTACAAATGTCGTACATCGTGTCAAGAAGGTTTGTACATGTCGAAACCCCAGGAAGAAAACCGTGATGTTCGGCAGGGATGAGGTTGATGCGATTGAACCATGCCAACAGTTTAACGAAAATCATCTTCTCCATCACCTTGACAGGTGTGGAAGTGAGGCTGATGGGCCTATGGTCGCTAACTGCTGTAGCTTCGGGATGTTTGGGGATAGCCGTTATGATGGATTCTTTCCAAATTTTTGGAACCTGACCTAAAAGGAAAGAGATGTTGAACATGTGGGCCAAGGGTTTGCAAAGAGAACCACAGCAGTTCCTGAATTTATCTTTGGAAATGCCATCAAAAGGCTCACTGAGGGAAGGCTTAAGAACTGTCTAGACATCTCTGGGGTGGAAATAAATATCAAAGTCCTCGCTTTGAGAACTAGCCGCACCGTACTCCAGGACTCCTGTAGAAGAAACTGGAGCTGAGAAAACACTGGCGCAAATATTTAGCTGGTGCTTGAGCCTTCGCTCCTTCAGTGTGGGAAGGGGTGTCTTGGATTTGAACTTGCAGCGAACGTACTGATGCAAACGCTTCAAGGAAGCTTGGTTACCGAGATGGCGTTCAAGATTGGATACGAACTTCTTTAAGTGGTAATCCACATCCCTACAAACTTTCCTGTATAGCGGGCAACTCATGGGATTATCCAGGATCCGAAATAAGCGTTCTTTCTGAGCCAACAAATTCCTGATGTGCAATGGATACTTGATAGGGCGACGCTGAGGAAACTTCAGTGGAACGAATAAGGCCTTGTAGACGGTCTTGCAGAATCTCCGATAAATGTCGTCCATGGAAACGTAGTTGTTAAATAGACCGAGCCAATCAGCTTCGAAAGATACTCTTTTAGGCGGTCACAGTTCACTTTTAGAAAATCAGGAGTAGGGAGGAGTCACTGAACCCGTCCAGTAACTTGAAGCGAACGGAGGCATGGTCGGAATTTGCAAGAGGAGGAAGAAGTGACACGTTTTGTATGCTGTGCGAAGTGGACAATACCAAGTCAAGGGTGTTGCTGCCATGCGTTGGTTGGAGGACGTGTTGTTCGAGACCACTTTCTTGGAAGAAATCCAGAAAGGCAGCTGAGGAAGCGTTATCTGCACGTAGGTTTTTCCAGTCAACCTGTAGTTTAAGTAGCCCACAATTATAGAGTTGACCTGAGCGGAAACCATCTCACTAAGAACATCAACAAGACCGTCGTCTTCACTCCTTGTAGAGTTCGGGGGACGATACACTACAGTGAACCGTAAACGAGAGGCCTCAGGAAGACTGAAAATTTTCCAGGGAGGGAACGTCGGCTTTGATTGGGTTGACTTAACAAATCGGTAAACACAGGAGTTGCAAGACGACATAATCCGTCACCGCGACGCTCCTTTCGATCTTGGCGGAATAGTAAATACGGCAAATTAAACAAAATTTCAGAGTCGAGGATATTGTCCGTAAGCCATGTCTCTGTAATAAACAGTAGATCAGGCTCATACTGCGAAATGTAGGCACGTAAATGTTCTAAATTATTCGGCAAACTACGAGCATTAAGTAAACAGCAAGTCAGGACAGAACCACTATGCGCCCTCAAGCGTTTCCCGAGCGTTTATGCTGCACTTCTGAAGTATGTTTCATCCTTGGTGGACTACCCATTCCCGGCTCGCTTTCCCCTTGTTTCGCTCGCGTGCCTCCTGTCGCAGCTCGTATTCAGCGGTTTTGTTGCCCGCCTCCGAAGTAATGCTTTTACGTATAAAATGTATTAGGCAGGTCAGCGTTACGGAGAAGGCGCGCGTTCGCAAGAGCACGACGCCAGTGGAATTTCGAGGGCAGAAGTACCTTGACCAGCCGTGGACGACCCGCATCTGGCTTGCCCATGCGGTAGATTTCCGGAAGGACGGCATTCCACGCTCAGAGCATCGAGTCTTGCTTACCTTACCCTCGAGATCCGCTTGACGTTGGGAAGGGCGGAGCGAGCTGTGTGCTTCCTCAATACCCGCAATTACTATACTGCGTTCACGCTTATCGCTCTCAAGGAAATCCGTAAACTCCTTAGGTATTTTCTCTGTAAGGGCGATGAGCATGTTCTCAATGGCTGGGTCTCTATTAAGCTCCATAATATTTTTTATGAGCTCCATTGCCGACATATTTTTTCGAAATTTGCTGACTCAGATAGAAAAGACTGCGAATTGACAATGCTAGTGGAGCTGGAGCTGGGTTGAGACACGGTTTTAAGAACCTTCTTGGCACGTTGTACTTTGGAAGGCATTTATTTGATCTTTGATCTAGCTATCATGTGATAATTCACGTGCTTGTGTGATATGCTTATCATCTCTGGTGATTCTGCCCCTACTGGATCTATATGGCGAAAGGCGAAAAAAAAATCAAACAGCAAAAGGGGTGGGAGTGAACTGAACCCCCCCCCCAAAAAAAAAAGGCGGGGGGGGGTCGTGCGGCCTCGATAAAAAAGCTCCCCGGACTCAGCCCTTAGATTGGCGCGGTTTAACTCACGTGATCTTCCGGCTTCGATAACCACACCGCCCAAAGGTCAACTTCAAGACAGTCTACCCACAGGCTTCTCTGTCGTCTATATATAAACCAGAAGTTTTTTGTCTGTCTGTACGTCTGTCTAACCGCTTGAAATGGGGATTTTAATGAAATTCACTTCAAGGAAAGTGATTGCGCTTGGGATAGAGTGGATGGGGCCAGCTCTTGCAAGACACGACAAGCTTCACCTAGGCTCCGCACACAATGGGCGGCGGCGTTCGCTAAAGTTGAACAAGGGAGGAGGTAATAGAAATTATCAGAACGCAATCGGAGCAACAGGCAGAACGGGGAATATTATAGAGCTGAAAACTGAGGGCAGCGGGTAGGTAGATTATCGTAGAGAGGAGACAGCCCGTTAAGGCGTATATATCCGTAGTTCAAGCGGTTAGGGTCGCCTACATATTATTCTGCAATTCCTCAACACTACGGAGTGTACCCTATAGAAAATTCCGAATACTGTTTTCTAGGGGGTATATATCACGAATGAAACGGTAAGGTCCTGTAATTTCTGAAAAAAAGTTTTTTGACGAACACTGGACACTGGAAAATCTATGGGGCAATACCCATTCTCAATATATATCTGGGAACTGAGAGAAAGCATTTTGTTGAAAGAAAGGGGACTCTGGAAGTCATACTGAGAGGCTGTGGCTTGAAAAACTCTTGAGAGGACCTGCAAATGTTGAGGCGATGGCCACTGCAGGTAATGGATGCGGAGGCTCGTGAGGCAATTGAACATCGTTAGCCGTCATGATGAAAAGGTTTTAGCGTTTACATAACGCTTCTTGCCGACTATTGCTCTTCGAATTTCGAAACACATCGTCTCCCGACTAATCAACACAATCAACGGAACGCTTTTTTGATTGTTACGGATTCCTGCGATTTCGCCGTTCAAGGACCAGAATGGAGCCCTCCATGCCTGCTCGGACACAATGGCTTTAGTACTCGAAGTTTCTATAACAGTCGCTCATCATTGCGACGCACGCTGGAGCGTGTCGCACAGTATGAGTGTTGCGACCATGTGAAACCGGTTCAAGTCTTTTTTTTGAAACGGGGATATAATAGCGGTAATGTCACTTGGCCCTTTAATAATGGTGCAAAAAGCACTTTGCCTCGCCCCAAACGCAGCGCACTGAACCGCTCGACAGTACGTAATGAATAGGCTAGTCATACTCACATTGGATTCAAGACATTCCGTTACAGCGAAAGAAAAAATTCACACATGCACAACCTCTAATTACCTGGGATTTAACGGTAAGAAGTGGTAAGCAATGTGTTGAAGATGGTTCTATCTACTCTTATCAATTGATTTGATTATTTGCCACCCGTCATCAGTGTTCTGCGCACAAAAAAAAAACAAAAATTCTCGGTAAGTTCGGTACTAAAACTTTGAAAGCCACCGTGAAACGAACACCGCTACTAAAGTCCTCTTATCGGCCTATATCAGTTTTTATGGCTTTTTGTCATCCTCCGTTGATGTCCCCATCACTATCTCTATGTCGTCTGCTGGAACCAACTCCGATACACATGCATACACGCACGCACGCACACCCAGCGAAATATATACAGGGGGGCCAAAAAAGTCTTTTGCCTCCATGACCTTTCAAGGCAGACTGGTAAGTCACCTTTATGAACATCATTACGACATTTTTACTACCATATTAAAGAGCACATTAAATACTATAATGATACTCCGCCACAGCCTTCTGGAGAGCGCCATCGAGAGATTCGGCCGCGCGAAAGTGAGTGGGTACCGGAGTTGAGCGAGATCGTTGATTTCTCCGCCACTGTAGACCACCCTGTTGAGCTCCGCCCGAACCGAGTAATTGAGGGGGTTTAGTTTAGGACCCCCGCTTAAAATCTCCATTTTTTCCAGGTACTCAACGTTTCTTCCATTCCAAGTAAGGCGAAAGTTTTTCCAACGCCCTTCGATTAAATGTGTTGTCACCCAATCCTGTAGCAGTACAAAGTTTCCAAGAAGGTACGGGCGACGACATGAAGATGGGATATTCTCCTCGAGTTGCTCGATGTAGCCACCAGCGCACACCCTCAGTCTGGGGCCCACGAAGAAAATACGGTTCACATTGGTCTTCCCATTCCAGGTACGGCCGGTCCACACCATCAACCCGCGCCTTGGTGAATGGGGTGAAGATGATGTCCTGGACCGTAGCGACGTTGCCGGAGCTGTTTGAGGTCTTGCAGATCAAGAGTACTGGTCTCCAGGTAGCTATCCATGGGTGATTCCATTCAAGAAGTTCCGCAGCTGTTTGGAGGCCACGTGAATTCCAAAGGCGTTCTCCACTCAGGCCGCGACTGGAGATGACTTCATATTTTGGTGTACATGAAGGTGAATGGCGGCAGCCGGCTCCTGCTTATAGAGGAAGATCTTGGGTATCTTCCGCCCTGGTACTCATATCCACTTCCTCTGTCTGGGCTGCGAAAACTTCGCTCATATGTGACTCGGCCGGAATGACTTTTTTTTGCCCCCCCCCCTGTATATTGTAGATGATTCATCGGAAGCTAGCAAACCTTACTCTCAGTTTTCCAGATGTTGTCGCACGATGTCCATTTAGCTGATTGAAGAGTGACGATATCAAATATATACAAAAGGCACCATGCTACCACAACATTGCAGTAATATTCCGGTTAATAAACTCGTTATAGACATCGCCCATCCAACACCTGAGCAAAAAATAATGGTTGTCTTTCAGAGAGCTCACATCTTCAACTCGTGTT
>MU951164.1:0-14941 GCA_036418165.1 Cooperia oncophora
GACAGAAGTGAACCGTTGTTCCCCGACAGATCACCGGCTGGGTGTTCCAGCAAGACTCATTAGGAAGTTTTTGGAGGGACCTCCTGAGAGGGCAACCTACGAGCTTCCCCTTCCGCGGTACCTTACAACGTTAGGCTCTATTCGTTCATGAAGAACTCCCGGATTTAATGTAAATAGGTTTGCTTTGATAGAGCTGCCCAGGTGCTAGAACTCGAAATATCTATCTCGCAACTGAGACGATCTAGTCCCCTTTCACCCCTTCTTTCGCCGTTTATTCCTCTTCTTCCTCACATTCCGACCGTCAAAGATGATAGTAATAGGGAAATGGTGCGCTACCTATGGCTAACCATTTGTTGATTATACAGCTTGACTATAAAAGCTCTCGGGAACATTCAAGAGGGCAAGTTGCTAACTCTCTGTTGACCTACCGTACCCCATTATCTATAATCAGCTACCGTAGTCGGACGAAAGCCATTTGTAGTTGGTGTTGGGGGAAAACTCTTAGGGCATAATTCATAGGTCCCTGGAGAACGAGGATTTGACTGCATAAAGCTATATGAAGAGATGTGTTATGCGCGCGGAGATGATTGATGGCGGGAAGGCGGCCTTCAGAAGCTATCAGAGACAAAAGGAGCTCGACTCACCCCGCCATCCCTTTCAGTAGGCTCGGCTGATGATGATCACTGAACGAAAAGTGAATAAAGTTTAATAAAATTGAAAGTTATTAGTGAAAAAGAACGGCAGCTTCGCGAATGACCACTGGAGAGAGCTACAGGTATGAGCCTCTTAAGCCAACAGGAATGGGCTTGATTTTAGCTGCCATAGAAATAATTATATGTGGATCAAAGCTGAGACTACGAAGAGCTATTCGCTCAATTTGAGACCAAATTTTCCTTTTTGAGGTGTGGTTCCAAAACCGTCGGATGAAGGATAAACGCCAGAAAGTTGGCGGAATCGCCTGGCCACTGATCCCCGTTCAGCTTATGACATGTGGGCGAAAGACGGGCATTCGCGATATCCGCAGGTGAGCAGCGTCACTATTTCAGCTCTCTCAGAGGAAAGTCTCATCTCAGATCTGTGCTGGGTTGTGTACTTTAGTCAGTGAAATGTCAAAAGATGTAGTGTAAGGGTAACTCTCTAGAACGTTTAGCGAGAACTCTTCATAACCTTCAATCTATCAAAGAAAACCATGTAGGCTTCAATTCGAAGCGTTCTGGCGCTTCACTGAGTGTTGCCGAATGAATCCATGAGCCGTACAATCGAGAGTTTCCCAAGGGCGGTACAGAATGAAAAACATCACCGGTGGTGTTAAATCACTACGTCACGACAGATTTACAACAACATGCCGCCGACGAAGCACGCGCCTTGCGACAACAATAATACGCAACAACGCGGCTTTGAACTTTCCGGCTAACCTGGGGTCATCTTTGAAACTTACCATTAGTCGGGCTCGTTAATATTTACACACGTCCACATACGGAACACTGATTTTTCTCTTGAGAAGCTTAAACCCATTTGCCTACTCCCCTCCACCCATCTGCACGAAGATCTATTTAGTAGACAGCAAGTTACGGTGTTTCCTCGCCCACAGTTTTAACTTGGAGGCAGCAATACAGATCTGGTTCGCCGACGTGTTCTTTTGTTCGACGTCCAGTTTACAGGGATCATGAGGGAATGATGTCGTCTGTTAGTCGGAGGGGCTATTAGAACTAGGCCCTTAAAGATGGCAGTAACCGCGCTCAAGCAATTCGCACGCGCCCTTTCTTGTACAAGAGTCTGACTCTAACAAGGGAGGTCTTTCAGGTCGTGGCGCGCTTTTTGGAAATGGTTTGTTGCTTGTTGTAGGGGTCCATACAAGGATCTTAAAAATGGGTTTCATTTTTGCTATGCATTTCTGAGAGGTCAAAAACTGTGAAAAGAATTTGACAAGAATGGGCGATTTTAACTATCTTAATGGGCTCCGTTCTGCTTGTAACTTCGAGCATGCATAGTTTATGAGGTGGTCACTAATTAGGCCTCAAAATAGATTCGATTAAAGTCAAAATGTAAGTATCATGTGGTAACACACTTGGCATGCACCGACGCAAGTGATGTTTTTGTCAGCGGTCCCCTCATGCTCACTGTCGGCGGATCGGATGGCGCAGCGGATAACTCGATGGATTCTGGATGGGACGACGTTACGGGACTGTGTGGATTGGGTCCTTCTTGTCAAATATTTTGCATTTCTCAGCTTTCTATTCATTCCCGGAAACAGGCTTCTTCACACAACCGAGCTGGTTTGTAAGGTATCAGAATGAAGAATATGCCTTCAAATGGCACTGCTTGGCTTATTTCCACTGCTAGACACACAGGAACGCGAATGAGTAGAAAGCTGAAATGCAAAAAACTTGCCGCAAGGAGGGTCCAATACACACAGTCCCGTAACGTTGTCCCATCCAGAATCCATCGACTTATCCGCTGCGCCATCATCCGCTGATATGAGCAATGAGGGACAATCCTTACTTTTGAACTTTATATAAGACTATTTCCGAGGCTTCATTAACTAACACCTCATAAATTATGCATGCTCGAAGTTATAATCAGAACGGAGCCCTTTAAGATAGATAAATGCGCCATTCTTGTCAAATTTTTCACTCAGTTTTTGACCTCCCCAGAAACGCATAGCAAAAATGAAACCCATTTTTGTGATCCTTGTATGGACCCCTACAACAAGCAACAAACCATTTCCAAAAAGCGCGCCACGACCTGAAAGACCTCCCTTGTCAGTGCTCTTTCGTGGCTGCAATAGGATTACGGAGTGCGAAGTGGCCCCATAAGTACAGCTCTGATCTCCTTATTTCACCGCAAATCAAATTCATCACACTTTTTTCTTGCATTGGTTCAGCTTCTACACGCGTTGTTTTTCGTTTATTTTTTCTTGTAAGAACTATTAGTAGCATTGGGTGTGACGCGACGGAACGACTAGAACTAGATGCGGGCAGATATCGATTAGCTTGGCACAAACAGCTAGTTTGAGAATCGTGCAGTGATGCTACCGGGCGCCCTTAGGGCGTTCTCCATGAGGCATTTGGCTTCTATTTCTCTGAAAGTCAGCTAGTAACTATAGGCAGTCATTGAGCGCTTACTAACCACAATATGCAGTCGCGTGGTTGTCTTCAATCCCGTGTTACTTGTTTTGTCGTGATATTCTAATGTGTTTGTTGCTCAGCGAATTGTTTCTGGCGTTTCTTTTTCTGGGATTAGGACACATCCGATTCTCCTTCTTTCTCGTCTCATAGAGTATTTATTAAAGAGCAGCAAACATACATATTTTGCCTGCGATAACTCTATGTAGAAACTTGGTTTTGCGTTCTGGAAGGCGTTTGTTCTCAATTAACAGACGTCAGTCAGTCATCGATCAATTGCCAATATCCATCCGTTTTGCCAGTCCGATCATCGATGTTGGGAGAGGCAGTAGATATCGTTTGAGAAGTCTTGTCCTTCCCTCCACCCACGATTACCACAGCAAGGTGAATCCTTGTGAATGGGTAAACTAACGGCAGTGCCTGCGTGAGTTAGCAGAAACTACAAAGTCATTAAGAACTGAGTCGGAAACAGACCGCGTGCCTCGTACGAGGTTTTTTGGCGCCATTGCAGTTCTTCTGGAAGATGGCAGTATTCATGCGGAAGTGATAGTGGGATTTTTCTGGAAAGGTGAGCAGTGAACGTCTAGGCGATGGGAGAGAACAACTTTGAAGAAAAAAAAAAACTAATACTACTCGATAACATTTTGAAGGTGGTGACACGAACGCATAAGGCCTTCGAAGAAGTGTTTTCTAGGTTGACCCTGTTTTTCTAAGAATCTTTTCGGAACTACATATTCTGCAGTAATATCAAGGCCTTCCGGAGAGCGAGAATCTCGATCGGTTGCAGCATTTCGTCATGGTAGACAGACGTGACTCTTCCAGCCTGTCATCATTTGGTTGATGAAACATTTCTGGCCTCTGAAGACGACTAATTTATAGAAAAACTGTGCGGCCTCGGATATGAGTAAAAGTACCTCCAAAAACTTAGTGGAGGTACAACATAGTGAAAACTTGCAAAATGACATGCCGGGGTAAAAAGATGAGAAGCTTGAAAATGAAGAACCATTGTCTGTGAGTGGGATGAGGCGCAAGCCCTAACAAATCTTTTCGAATTGCAAAAAACTTACGGCTACGGGGGGTGTTGCATTCCAAGATCGCTGGCATATTTGAGCAAAGTTTGGATCGCTGCATGTTGAAGCAAGGGCTTGGCCTTCCGAGGATCGCTGCATGTTGAAGCAAGCCTTATCAATACAAATTTCGTGCAAAAAACCAGAGGCGGAAGGAAGACATTCCTGGTTTGCTTGACTCGATAGCTGCAGTAGTTTTTCCCCCTGATGGTAATGTTTTACCTAATGTCAGATGTGCAATTAATCCCATTAACTGACATACTCATAGATTTGACAGAGGTGTAACAGTTCCCTGCAGAGTTTCATCGCCTTTTAAGAGACGCCACTGTATTATCGAGAAAGAAGGGTCAACATAGGGGTTGTGCTTAAACGAGAAAGTCCTGACCTGAACATAGACTGGTATTGTAAAATCCTAGAACCGAGAGACATGTCACGCGACGACCAAAAAATGGGGCCTTTCCCTTTTCAAGTAGTCCTCTCCGCAATCTCAGAAGCTGTTCCCTCTCGAGATTGCATGGTGACTGAAAGAGGTGCTGTGGCCGTCAGGAGTCGAAGACCGTAGGAAGACTGATGGTGATGGGAATTCGGTATTCGCAGCTCTACCGATCTTGCGGAATTCGCACCCTGGGTTATTATTGGCGATAGGGACAATGAATCATGTCGTATACAGCACCCGAAATAAACTTAGAACCAACCAATAGAATGGGATTCTTCAAATGCACTTAAACGTTTTTATCAGAGTCATACCGACAAATAATCACAAAGGCTAGTAGAGAGAGCCTCAGTCAACGAGGTATGATGTAGACCAGCTGTATAAGGTACTGACACAAGTGTGACGCGTTCTGAGCGTCGGGCAGCGTCAGCGACTTGGAAAGCAATGATATCGATCCTGCGTCTGCCAGCGTCCACCAGCGTCTGGCTCGAGAGGGGCTCGATGGCTTGTAAAGTATAGGTATCGATCTAGCGTCAGCTAGAGTCTATAAGAGTGCACCAGCATTCAAGAGCGACCAGGAGTAGGTAGTATGGGGAAGTAGGAGGGTAGCAAGCAGCTGGATTAAGTGTCGTGAAATGGAAGCGTGTGTAGCCGCACCGCGCAACTGCTAAAGTTTAGAATTATGCAAGTTAGTGCACGGTGCAGTGTAGTTGTACGGTGCAGTTGCACACGCCGCAATTTCACGACGCCTAATCCAGCTGTTTGCTACCCTCCTACTTCCCCATACTCTCTACTCCCGGTCGCTGGTGAACGCTGGTAAACGCTGTAGACGCTGCAGACGCTAGATCGATACCTATACTTCCCTAGCCCTCGAGACGCTGGTGGACGCTGGCATGCGTTAGATCGATGTCTATACATTCCTAGTCCTTGACGCTGCAGGACACTCGGAACGTTAGTGGTCGCTGGTGGACGCTGGTAGACGCTGGCGGACGCAGCTGCAGGATATGAACGCAGCCTGTACGTGCCAGCGCGCAAACTCAACATTGCTGAATGAGTCTTTGATTATAAGAAGCAGTTTGAAATTTAGCTAACTGTTCCATTTTTCAGCCCAATGCTGCCACATCGCGTCCGCGATGGCGTTCAGTGAGGTGACATGGTGAAAACTCCGCAAAACGACATTAGCGACGATGACAAACCGATTACTATTGCAAATGCCCTCGAGCTTACAAATTCTACGTCCTCGTCGTCAGAGTCGACCTGACCCTTCGACTCCTTTCGAGTGCTGAATGTAAAAATGTTGTTTATTTTCCTTGTACGATTACGGTAGTGGCTACTCGGTCTCGAAGCGCTTCTCTATTGTACGATATGCCGACGTTGTCGCTGGGTTGTATTGCGAATTGCATGTGCTTTTTGTCTTTTGAGAACAAAGTCTTAGAAATTGGGGGGGGGGGGGGGAATGTATGCTTTCTATTATTTTTCCTTTGATTCTATTTGTGAGCTGTGGCTAACTAGGGTATATAGTCTAACTGTTCTTTTCCTGTGAGATGTCTATAAATCTTATTTTTTGTCAGATTTTAGTATTTATTCATATGTGCCATTAGCCTTTTCATTTTCATCCTTTTCTGTTTTTGCGCCCCAGTACCTTTTTGTTATCGGCTATTGATGTGTTGTGCTTATGTTTTTGTTGGGCTAAAGATAAATGTCAAACGAGACTTTGATGGATAAGCCGGGCTATCCCCTGTATATGGAAAACTAAGCACGATTTATCGAATTTTTACGAGATTGTTCCTTATTTGGTCCTTCCGCTAAAAAAATGTTTGGAAAATATGAAGCCCTCATCACTGGTAGACACAGTTTCCCTCACATCCTATCCCACCACTTTTCTAGATTTTTCCCAATTCTACACTTTTTTTTAATTTTTCCGGGAAATTCCCCGGAAATTTTCTTGTTTCTCCGTAATTTTGTCTGCCAAGCGGGGAAGGGGAGGTCGTCAGCAAGCAACCTAGTTTCATTTTTCAGAAATTATAGTCGTGTACAGGCACATCATTAGCTGAGGATTTTGTCGCTTCGCGTACGACCTCCCCCCCCTGAAGGTGAAGGTCTTCCCAGGACTTGATGCCACTCCCTCTCTTCCACATCCTCCCATCTTAACTACCACTCTCCTGGAATTTTCCGACTTCTTAGCAGTTTTTCCGGAACCTCTTGACAACTTCCCTACTTTTTCACAAAAATTTTGCTGTCGAGCGGGGAAGGGGAGGCCGCTGTTGATACTTCTCTTTCCGAAATAGGGGAACTGTACACGGAAAACTTTTCCCCCCCATAAGGAAGAACCCATTCCACATGAACTGTTCGTAGTTTACTTTTGTTACAGAGTACAGTTACTTGAAATGGCTTTCAGTGTAACTTATTGAAACCATCTATGATGCGAATATTAATCACTTCTCGACATAACACGTAACAACGCGAAAGTATTACTGATAGTCGAAATCATTCGCCTATTGTTTGTGTCGATCTTCAATTCGAGACTGTGATGCAATAGGAATGGACCTCTCCGAGTAAAACGGCGTGGTAGATTACGGTTCGGTCGCTTGTACCAGTGCACGCGTAGGCGGATGGTATTTCGCAGGTGACATCAGTGCAGTGATGACGCTGCACGGGCGTTGCTCTGTAGAATTTCGAATTCAGTCTGCGTCCTTTGACTGGAGTCTGGGGAGTTCGCCCGTACACACTTAGTGGCAAAGTCCGCGATCATTCGCTTTCACAGGAGTATGGATCTAGATGTTTGAAGTTGAAGAGGAGGTGCTGCGCAAATAGATAGCGAAGAAAAAAATCAGAAAAAAACGACAACTGCCCTTAGATAGAACAGCATTTCGATCGCATTTGTGCGTGTCCAGCTAACTCCATCGCCAGCACTACGCCTCCATCTGCACAGCTGATTCCCCAATAAGACTGCTACGGACCGTAAGTGACGATTTTTCAAATGCTTTTTTCGTTCTGGCAGCATCGTTTTTTCACTGAAAGGGGAGGCCTTAATGGCGGACTCCGGTAGGGGAAGTCACTGAAAAAAGCAGCCTTTTGCACCTATTGCCTAGAGCGGCAACTCTTCGAGTTTCTGAACGAACCGGCACAAAGGTTTTTCATGGACCCACTTCCCTCCCGTTGCCATATATTCAACCTCTATACCATCGCCGACAGTTCCTTTAAGTGGACAAAGATTCAGCGTTGGGGATTTTATGTGAAATGCTTTGAATGAAGATAATTTTCTTTCAACTGAACCGCTCGCAATGCAAGAGCAGTTTCGTATATCGAAGATTTCCTCTTCCCAAAAAACCACTCAATTATTTCTGGAGTTTTCGTGATTCATAGGAAACGTTGGGAATTTTTCGAAGAAAACTTTGAGCTGCATGAAAAACTGGTTTTCTGTGTGCCGTTTCGAATGGGTGAAATTGAATACCAAAGAAAGCATCCAGAACGGATCCCTTTGTGGAATTGGAGTAAGCAATGGTTGGCTCAGCGCCTACTAGCTTCATTTCGGGATGCGAATTGCATCAGGCTCCCACGCAGCGGTAGTGGCATGGTGCAACTTCTATGCAATGCCTGTCCTTCCGAGCGGATATGTTTATGGAACTTAGAAAGGTCCATGGTCTACCCAAGCACTTCTTGCAGTCTTGTTCGCTGTGGATGAAGAGGCGTGTTCTCCACCTCATCTGGCGCAATTGGCGAAGAGCGGATTTGGCGAATGCCTCCAAATCCGTTCTTAAGAAATTGCTAAGTCGGCTAAGCGACATCAACTGGTGAAAAACGATTGACACAAACAATATGATAGTTTTGTCGTTAGCCGAAAGAAAGAAAATCCATTTGGCGCCGCGCCAAACGCAGTCGCGCGGACACGCCCCATCGTCCGAAGCTGTACTTTTTAGTCATCTAAGTTTTTACGAAACTATGTCAACTTATCAATTTTTGTACCTAGTTATTGATTTGTTCAACCAACTCAATTTTCGTACTGTTTTTTTTACATATCCGGGTTCTCCACGAAGCAAGTTTCGCTAGGACCCAGCACACTAAACGTTTGCGCTGCTCGGTACTGATTGCTGATCTTATTACGACCCCCCCCTTCAGCGGTCAAATACGACCCCCCACTTCAACCGACAAATGCGACCCTCCCTACTTCAACGGTCAAATGCGACCCCCTTGTTGGAGAATCGCCAACGATGATGTGCCCTGGTCGTATAGTATAATACTTCAGCTGCGCCAGCAACGAGAGGGATCTTCAGCTCTTTTGAAACAGGTGTAACCGGGAAAATTTTCTATCAAACTCCGCAAATTTCTCCAAATACGACCCCCTCCCCTTACCACAACAACAAGCAAATACGACCTCCCTCCCAACAAAGAACAAATACAACACCCCGCTTATAGCGTCCGTGAAACAAGAAAAATCAACTATCAAGGAAAATTGTTCCTAAGACCAGCTACGTCCCCCTCCCCCAGCAACTAAATCTTGTCCCCCCCCCCAGCCCGCTCCCCAGCGCTCTCAGCCTACCGGTGACACGTGTCCTACGGTCCCCAGGCGTACGAGTGGTCGTGATTGCCTTTACGTAGCAGTAGTTATATCTTCTCGCGACGCGAGATTAATTGTTCTGACACGATTGCGGACAAGTGTGGGTTAGTGGTTTAGCAGGCCTGGCTTATCCGTTTGGTTTTTGTTTCGCGACCGTCAGGCGCGTGCACTGTGGTGGTAGTGACGACATACGAGTCAGATGTACGAAACGTGTGGTAATCGTGACTGAATGGACTAGCTTCTGATTAACTTAAAATATTGTTTTAGATCATTGAAATATTTGGTAGGGTATTTAGGAATAGTCTTCTATAGGATGGCAGGAAGCGTGCGCTAGCGCAACTCTGAGTGGCGCGAACAAGTCCATATTCAGTGCATGGGTGATACACAGCATCCTCTCATTCCATTTTTATTCGTGCTTTATATATGTGTTACATCCTTTATTTGTGAAGTCTGGTTGATGGCGATTCTGCGGCGCATGTAATACCTATGGACTGATACTAAGATGTCCAGTGGTGGACACTAGCATAAGCGTAATTGTTCATGTTTCGAAACACCTTCATCTGTCCACTTATAATTGACTTTGTCAAGTTGTTGATTTATATATTATCTAAGAGGACCCATTCATTGATTGCTGGAATAGACGATAGAGGTTGGAGAATTTTATGTAAAAATATTGAAATCAATAGTGGCTGCTTATCTTCCTACTGGCAACATCGGACATCGTCTTTCCGGTGAAACTGCGCTTGAGAGGTGGAACAATTCCGCGCGCTAAAATTGAGGAATTATGGTAGGGTTGACAGTTTTTGACTCACTAAGCTTTGCCATTGCACCGGTGATGTGAACTATCGGATTCCAAGCGTTATGGACACTGTCGGATTTTATACCACCTTCAACTGTTCTCTAAGCACTCTGAATTACTTGCCTGAGGCAGTTCTCAGAGTTTTTACACTCTGATGTTGAATTTTGTGGCTATCTAATCAAGCTGTTGATCAGCGTTCGCGCCACCCAATATGTTCCCATCATGCCCTATCTAGCTGGGTTGAACAAGCATGTCGCTGTGGCCGGTGCTATGAATTTGGTGACCCTTCTGAGGCTCCTGATGTTATCTTATCAGCTGTTATCACTTCCTGCCACCCACCAATAATGTTCCCATCCTGCCCCCTATCTTACTTCTTGGAACCAAAGTCCTACCGTCGCTGTGACGCACGTTATGGATTTGTGACCCTTCCCTTCTAAGGCTCCTTATGTTATCTTATCAGCTGTTATCACTTCCTGCCACCTACCAATAGTGTTCCTGCCCGACCTCCTACATCACTTATCAGTTTGAGCGCACAATCGCTGTTTTGAAGGAAGTTATGAATTTCCGGTCAAACACACATACAGACAGACAAACATTCACACACACACACCAACAGACAAACTTAGCGGATCATATATAGTAGGACAGTTTTCCTTTCTCCTTGCCGTTTCAACTTGATAGCCCTCGTTCCTTCTTTCAATTCGTTAATTTTCACATGCCTTCCATTTTTTGGTGTTCTCGTCTTTCAACTGCTGGCAGATTCATGCACCTCCTGAAGGTGCTTTTCTGATGGCAGATCTTATCTTATCCCTTCAGTCAAATCTGCATTTGTGCGACTCTTTATTGACGTAAGGTAAAAGGCAATCGCACTTGGGCATCCGGCCATTGCGAGCGCGCGGTCCCGGCACGATTTCGTTATCGATCAGCGCTATCCTCGGCTAGTATTGTATAGAGCGCGCTAGCGATCGCACAACTACGGAGTATGAAAGCGCTCTTAGACTGCGTTTATATCATACTTTGCGGCAGCGTACGCCAGCGTAGCTAGCGCTTCCAGCGTACGCCAGCGGCAGTGTCGGGGAAAGGATAGATATCGATCTAGCGTTCCAGCGTCACCAGCGTACGCTAGCGTAGCGAGGGCACGGGAAGCATAGCTATCGATCTAGCGCTTCCAGCGCTTCACCGGCGTTTCCGGCGGGGCTAGAGAGATAGAAGGGTAGGGGAGTAGAAAACACATCGATTACGCGTTGTGAAATGTGGCGCGTGTAGCCACACCGCATCAGTAGGCAATACCGTACTCTAAAATGGGTGCATTGCGCAGTGGGGGGTTTGGGGCAGGGCACGCCATTGCGTTGTGATCATTTCCTGAAAAATACGACCCCCCCCCTAATTCCATCTTCAAGTACGACCCCCCTCCCCTCCCCATGTTACCTCTTCCCTAGATTTTTCCAACCTCCTACCACTTTGTCTATTTTTTCCCAAAAAATTTCTGGTTTTTTTTACAAAATTTTGCTGTCGAGCGGGGGGGGGGGGGGGGGGGGAAAGTCACAGCACCTACGTACGTACCAAGCACGTCCACCACTCTGGCGCTGGTGTAGCATACTGACAATACGTACGAGGAAGGGGCGATGATAGGATCTACGATCACCGCCCACAAGGCACCATGAATTTATAAACAAACAAAAGGACTCACATGACGATTAATACATGAACACGATGAAAGTACATTCCCGACTTTTTCTGATCCTTAGGAGCACATTGCTTGGCAAACTGGGAAAAGCCCTATCTAGAAGTTACACCTTCCAAACACCTGCGTGAAAGCCCCATGCATGGCGCATTGCAGAGGTGATGCCAATTGGCGCCCAATGGCCTATTTCCTGATACCCTTTGCGAAAACATGTGTTTTAGAAGCATACCAAAGTCTTCAAGCCAACTGGAGGTTTCATGGCCTCGGAGTTACGGGCTGATTTTTCGTGTCGTGGGGGGTGGTTACGAAATGATCACAACGGGGAATTTTTTCGAATAGCAGGCCTAGGAAGAAAATTAAAGCCTTGCTGGAAAGTAGAAATCTTCAAGTTCCGGCAGAATTCTCGGCACAGTTCTTCTTTTTTAGCGAAAAGCCGTCGTGTGAAGCTTGGCATGGATCGTCCAAAGGCGTTATGCGATTTCGCTGGTATTCGCAAAACGATCAGACGGATCACACGATGATCACAACGGGGAAGACCTCTCATCGGCATGGCGCGTGAAACCGGTTTTTGAAAATCGCTCAATTCAGGTGACAAGAGCCAACCTAGCTCTACTCATTCCCACTTACCCCTCTCCGATAGCTTCACTTTCAACGAAGTTATGGGTGTTCAAATGAGGGGTACTTTTCACGTGTTTGGCTTGAAATTGGCTCCAGGCCGTAAAATAGCGCGCACCAATGAGCTTGTATGAGCGCGCTGACCGCGAACAGCCAAAATCAAAAGGAGTCCGGTTTCGGCTTCCAGCTGGCCTGTGAGTTGTTTTCTATCCATGTTGATTGTGATTAATTTTGTTTGTTGTTTTGTGAGTTTTGATTTTGTTTTGTTGAGTTTGATTTTGTTGTGAGGAAATTGCTCAGGATTCAATTTCTACGGTTTCATAGGTAGCTTTTGCAATGGATTCTTTTCTAGATTTTGCGGATTAGTGGATTGGGATTTATCTAGGACCAGATGAGGATGGGTTGGTGGGCGAAGTGTCTTGAAGTTTTTTGAGGAAGGAGGAAAAAGTTTCAGCAATATTTTTTTTAGTTTTGGCCTAGGAATAGTTCGATAGTGCCTAGTTCTATTTATTGTCATCTACATCGTCCCTTTTGAGCTTCTTTTCACTTGTACCGTGTATCACCGCTCTCTCCACTTCAACATGGGCCATGCGTTTACGACCCCCCCCCTCCTCCATCGCGGGCAAATACGACCCCCCCCGTTGTGATGATCACAAAGATGGCGTGCCCTGGTTCCCTCTCCCTGGCTGGAGATTTGGCACTAATGTTGTTATTCCTTTGCTTTGGTCTTACGATACTTAGTGAGATTTTTTTTGCATTCGGGTCCCATACTTTCCACTGATTTTTACCTATTCTCAGATTCATTTACGGACAACGTACAGTTGCACGAGAAGAACCAATACGGATAGAAAGCCGTCTTTCAGAGTGACAACTATGTGAGTGCATGTAGAAATGTCAGGACCGTCGAACTGTCAAACATTCGGATTTTGCACTCATCTTTACTTCGGAACCCCCCCCCTCATAAGCCGGTGTTTCCCTTTATGCTGCTACTTCAATTTTGAAGATGTTTTCTTTCATCGTTGCTACTTTAAGCTTGAAGATGTTTCCTTTTTATGCTCTAACGTATTTACGAAGTTGAAGAATTTTTCTTATTATGCTGTTACTTTCGGAAGTTGAGCGGCAGGCGTGTGGGCGGGTGAAGAGTAGGCCGAACTGCGCCTTAACAATGTTTGCTCTTGACAACGACCATTTTTGTAAATATCCTTTATTTCTCGAAGAATAAACTAATTTTATGTAACATTTCCACAACAACATCGCGGAGCACTTAGCGCACACTGTTCCCGAGAAGTAGATGGCTACAGGCGCCTTACCTGAAAGTTGTGTGTTAGCAACAAATACCGATGATGCGAAACAGAACAGTTTCCAATGCACAAGGGGGGGGGTCGTACCAGGACCCCTATTTGGAGAGGAGTCATATTTTTCAGGAAACTGATCACAACGCAATGGCGTGCCTGGAGGGAACTGCTCTCATCATGGTGGTGTCCGCAGCAAGGCTGAAACAGTTGTGTACAAGTCAGGAGTGAAAGGACACGAAACGGGCAAAGATAGAAACATGGTTGTATCCTCACCTCTTGTGTGGTTTGCAGGCAATTGTAGAGCTGCGGAACGGTCATCTGCAATGAAATCATGCAGTGCTCAAAACCTGGCATGATTTGCACAAATTTCGCACAATGAAGAAGAGTGTCAACCGCAGAGCCTCTCCTTTCCTATTCTCCTTCCCTCTTTTTTCATTTGAAAGATTAGTCAAACGAGGGAAATCTTGGTACTCTTGCTGCAAGGGAAGGTTGCAAGGCATCTGTCAACCGGATGCTCTCTGTGAGGCTCCAGAAGCGCTTTCTCATGGAATCTTCTTCGGGCTTTAGAGGAAGAAAAATAATGAAGAAGAATGGGAGAAGGAAGGAAGAAGGAAAAAGGACGGAGAAGAAAGGCTCCACGGTTGACAGATATCCTGAGACCGCAAGGGAACCTTCGGTCGACAGATACCTTGGTACCGCTACACATTCCTCAATATCATTGTATAATGCGGCCTAACTGACACACAGTTAGCGAAGCTGGAACGGACCGACGAAAAAAGCCAAGAAATTATTTGTAGTTGCATTTTTATTGTTCCGCCGTTACAATGAGTGCTTATGATTTTATATTTACGGAATAGTTCGTGCACGAACCAAACTCCAAAGATTGCTTAACACTTCCGGAGGGAGGAACTTCCAAAATGACAGCGATCGATAGATACATACGCAGCATTCAAACAGCATAAATTATTTAACAAATTCACATGCATACATACAAGTGAGAGCAATATCCAGATATCATAAGAGCATTTGAAGTCAATCTTCATGCGAATCAACAATAACAAGCCGATTTTTCTTCTTCTGTGAACTAACGGGAGATGTGGAAGCAGATTATTCGTATTGCTTCTACCCAGACTCAACTCCTATGCTGTCCTTTTCATCGGAGCTAGTTGTCACACGCTTCCTCTTGACTTCTTTCTAAAGAAAAATATTTTTAAAGACAGCGCCCGCGTTCATTTGTTGTTCTCACGCCCTCTCTGGATCTAGTAGCTCCCCCTATGAGGATGGTGGACGTGCATGTTTCGCAACCCAAAAATGCGACGGAACAGCGGCGTCCGCCCGCAAAGAGCCGACGGCTCCGCCCACCTG
>MU951166.1:0-11409 GCA_036418165.1 Cooperia oncophora
CGACTTGCCATTTGAAAAAAATCCAGTGGAAGGCTGGGGTGTTTGCGCTCGCCTTGGGTGGTATTGTAGTCTTCAGCCACAGACAATGCCGGTCCTCTGCCTCCCATTTCGTGGCCAGCGACAAAAGAGCGCAGAAGAATGTGATCTATAATTTTGTATCCGGCATGAGACTTTCATAAGACTGTTTTGAAAAGCTGTTAACCTGATATAAGAAGGTGAGCACAAGGGCGCAGCAGGTGTAGATACAAAATATCTGCACAGCTGGGATTGTAGTGATCGTGCCGACACCAAATGAGAAGGCATCTGAAAGCAAGCGGTGTTATTCGAAGATTTGTATGAGTGAATTTTCGCAGAAATAAGTCAAATTGGTGGCAATTGGTCACATTTCAAAATTAGCCTTCGAGATGAAGCCACGTTGTGGTCGCACCTGGGCGGACGTTGTCACATCAGAAGCCGGGGCGTGTCAAGGGAATGAGTTTGTCGAGGCGCCAGTCTTCACTAATTGTTGAAGCGGGCAAGCGACAACAACTAATGGGAGACGTGCTCGCGCCACGCCCAATCCACCCCGCCCTCCCCCCTCCCCCTCCTAACACGCCCCAAACCTTTGCAGAATGGCTAGATTTATCTGCGGAACACTCATAGACCGGGTAAGTTTCCTTTCCTTGTACAAGTATTCTTGCAATCGGTCTCTAGCCATAAGCGTGTCCCACTTTCGCGGCATCACAGGAAGTAAGGAAGGTCTTGCGGCTCTTATGGGTTGCAGTTCTGACGACTACCTAGTTACCCCGCCCACCAAAACTTAGAGGCCATTTTCTGACACGAGATTAGTGGCGAGTTTTTCGCATTCATCACTTCTTTTTCGTTTTTTTTTGTTCACTGTCTGATAGTATTAGCATTGGATGACGCGAAATTGAAACGATTAGTAAGCCAGAAGTGGAGGATATCGCTTTACTGGCATAAAGCGAGCAGGTCCGAGAAACTCGTTACAGGCTGCCAGGGGGTACTTACATAGAGTGCTCTCCATAATATTTTTCTGGTTTTTTTTTTCAGGAAAATAACTAGGCGGTTATCGATTGGTTGTTGAGCGCCACTACCATCAATGAACGATTGCGAGGTTTGCCTTTGAAGCGATTAGCACCGCGCAGACTGCTATTCGCGATTCTCTCGCTCCTGTACAAGAAGGCGGGCAACCATGTAACACCCACACGCCTTATTTTCCTGATTTTCAATGTCGAAAAGAAGTTAAGTAGGATAGAGGATGGAGAGCGTACAGCGTTATTTCTGTACTGTGACGAGCGCTAAGAAGGAGCACTGCAAGCGGGGTGTTGTGCGTAGTATTCGCACTAGGACTCACTTCCACTCAATGTAGTAGTGCTGAGTATAGTATGCCGACTCTATTCGGTCTATGCCTCTCACATCAACTAGCTGTGCTATCGCCACTTGGAAATGATGCCATAATTTTCTAGTTAATTCTCATATATAATTTTCGCTTTGAAATCACCACTTCTAAACCAAATTCACCACTTTTCAAACCAACTTCACCACTTTTCAAATCAAATTTACCATTCTGTTTAGACCGGGCGGTTCACCAACCAGATCACGCCAGACACCACTGCGAGCCCGGTCACGCCTACTTGTCAGCGCGGACATAGATTTTCAACACATGGCCGACTCCGCCCAGTCTTCAAAGGGTTTGTTGCGAACTTCGAAATTTCATAACTTTTTCAACTTTTTAATTTCACATCCACTCTTTGCACAACGAAGATACACTCGTACCCGCGCATTTATGCACTGGCAACTTAGGCTCCGCCCCCTTGGCCACGCCCACTTTTTTGCGGAATTTTGATATTTTTTCAAAATTTTTGCATTTTTGGACTGCTCCATGAAGCCCCGCCCACTGTGAGAGGCTCCGCCCACTTCGAAGAAGCCCCGCCCACTTTTCAAAAATGGTGCAAATCGGCAGTATAGAGTCTTGGCTTGCATGCTAGGGTCTCGTCCGTCACTCGGAACAAATAAATCAGGCAAAGTTTGTTCCGAGTGACGGACGAGACCCTAGCATGCAAGACCTATACTGCCGAGTTGCACCATTTTTGAAAAGTGGGCGGGGCTTCTTCGAAGTGGGCGGAGCCTCTCACAGTGGGCGGGGCTTCATGGAGCAGTCCAAAAATGCAAAAATTTTGAAAAAATATCAAAATTCCGCAAAAAGCAAGTGGGCGTGGCCAAGGGGGCGGAGCCTAAATTGCCAGTGCATAAATGCGCGGGTACGAGTATATTCGTTGTGCAAAATGAAAAGTTGAAAAAGTTATGAAATTTCGTTCGCAAAAAACATGTTAATGTTATGGAAATCTATGTCCGCGCTGACAAGTAGGCGTGGCCGTCGGGGCGGGGCTCGCAGTGGTGTCTGGCGTGATCTGGTTGGTGAACTGCCCGGTCTAAAAAGAGTGGTGAATTTGGTTTGAAAAGTGGTGAATTTAAAGTGAAAATGGTATATCTGAGGATGTAGAGTTGCCCCTATTGCTTCGGATAACCCTGTAACTGAAGAAAAGACTCAGAAGTGAAGAGCTCACCGGTGAGTGCTGTGATGAGTATGGACACTGCAGCATCGGACATACACTCGCCAATACGTTTTTCGACTGGAAGGATCCGTGAAGTCCTTTTTACTGCAGCTACCATCAAAAACATGTTATCCGTGCCCACAGCTGGAAACCGTAACTGGGTTCATTTACTATCGATTCATTGCTCGAGAAAAAAAATGAGTAGAGATTGTTAGGAGGTAGAACTGTTCTGTTGAACTTGCGATAGACTCACCAACAACAAGAAAGGGCATCACAGCCACTATGTCGTTATACTGTACTCCCAGAAGTACCAGTCCTCCCATAGCACTCGCAATTCCCATACCAGCGTTTGCCACTCCCAGTACTGAGAGAATCGGCTTCGACAGAACCCAATCAACGTAGAAGGTTCCTTAATGACCAAGCTCATTGCAAATGAGTCTAAAACACTTATTCTTCAAGAAATCCTTTCTACAATCGTGTAGAGTCATTTAATTATCAGCATTAGCAAGAAGTTGTTTAACTGAGGCACTAATAACATTAGGAACATCAAAAAATAGAAGTTTTTTTAAGGGTAGTTCTCAGTTCGCACCCTTCCGAGGTTTTTGCTTGCCCATGATAAGTGACACCAACTCACCTTTGATTGTGACCAGCGAGCAGATTACGGCGAAGACGACAAGAATAACAAAAGCAGCGATAAATCTGAAAACCAACGCTCGTGGAAGTATTTAAGCCAGGAGAAGCTTGACATTCATTTGAAGAAGGCAGGCGCTACAGTGACATTTTAAGCGTAAGTGGTATCCCCAAAGGGATTATCGGTAGTGAGCAGCTTGTATAACTAAGCTTTTTGGGGTCTTTACGTTGGTCACTTTGTTAACCGGCCTGGCGTTATGAAGCCGTCATCCTACAGAGGTCAAAAGGTGTCCCTTATCTGAGGACTGAACGGTGCCCCGTCGAGCGCTCAACCAACTATAGCAGTTCCGATAAGGTGGCTAGAAGTCACCCGGGAATCTATCACAGTCGTCGGAACTCTTTATGCTACAGTGGATTGAGTTCGTGACAAGGAAATGTCCATTTCGGTCTCTGAACACCTGAAGGTCTCTGAAGTGGGTGATCAGAAACGGCGCTAGCCAGTAAATAAACTGAGCCATGCTCGGCTTAGGGGTGGGGGCATCTTGCACTTTCGCATAGTTTCTTTTGCTAGTTCCTTTTCAGCACACGTTTCACTGCTGTAGGCCTGCAGACCTCTTGTCAAATGTAAATAAGGCTAATGCTATTGCAAAGCGTTACAGGAATTTACAAGAATCCATAGGAGGCATCGGCAGAAATTGATAGGAACCAGCTAAATGCCCCCTCCAAGGCTAATTGCGTCCTGAATTGCCCTTTGGAAGACCTCGAAAAGTACACCAACACGTACTGGACGGGCTCATATACCGAATTTACAAGGAGGAGGACTCTGAATAGAGGGAGGGACTCAAAGGGAGCAGCAGTGCTAAACAAGCCTCTCAAGTATTTGAAACTGCTACAGGGTTTCAAAAGACGGTTAACCATTCCGTATTCATGCAGCTTCACGATGAACTGACGAATTCCCTGTTGAACCCCCACCACTGGGCCACGTTTGATCGGTGACTCGCACAAACCCACCCCTCACTCTTACCACCTCCCCTCCGCTCATGATTATTTCATACAGGGTTGTGCGAGTCGTGTGCCTTTAACGGTTATGTAACTTCTACTAAGACCCACTATTCTCAACTTCGGAGACGAGGGAGGCTTCACTTACCTGGGAACCAAGCTGTCCGCGTTTCGTTTCAGCTCCTCGGCCAAAGTTTGTGAGTGGAAATACGTGATGGAAATGTACGGGTCTACCGGATAATGGTCCATGTGCATCTTGAAAGACTGAAAATGAACTGTTTTGTGCGGCAGTACCGTTTTGGAAGAATTTTCTATAGCATTCGAAAACTTTCCTCCCTCGTTAGTTTGACAAATTTTTCTTACCTTCTCCCAAATTCCCGACACGTAGGAAACGTTAACAGGGAAAAACTTTAGCTGATAAACCAATAGCCATGCTCGAGCTGCCGCAAGAATTACGGTACCGTTGTCGTCCTTGCTCAAGGAAACGCCTCCCAGGCCAGCACCAATGTAACCGCTCCTGAAATAGTCCTGCTAATAATATAACAAGACCTTTTGACAGTGTAACTCACTTGCTTCCTATTCGGAAACGTCGGATAGGTGATGTTAATGCCGTGGTTGTAAAGCTCGGAGATGACCTGGATGTGTCCATTTCCAGGACACCCTTTCTTTTTCCATCGAAGACAGAGGTCACGGTACGTGTAAGTTTTGTTGCGAAATTTTACCTGGAAGAATCAATGGCCTATACTAAACCGAAGCGTGGGACTTTCAAAGCAAGACAAGGGAACGAACCCGAATCCTGTTCTGAATGTACATGTCCAGCCTCTTGATTGCTCGTGCATATTCTGGCAGAAGAATATTGCCGCCATCTTTGGCAACCACTGTTAGCTGTAAATACTAATTGATTTAAAATTGTGAGAAGGAAAGAGTACCGCTTAATCAGTTTCCGGTTCCTCCTGCATGCTTCACCTTGCTGTAATGAGCTTGGAGCACTTGTGAAGAGTACGATGATGAAACCGACTAAGCCGTCAAATAGGCGCGTGAAAAAGGTGGATTCGTGATTATTAACGAGGAGATGAGCAAGAGCGTAAGCTCTTCGTAATTGTCATTGGTGAAGGCAAAAAAGACTCAGAATTTACAGAAATAGCCACAGAACCAGACAATACAAAGAGGTGCAAGACTATCGGCTCGACTAAATCAGGCCATCCGTCTGGCTGATCCTGAGAGCTATGTACAGCTGTCGTAGTAGCAGCACGTTTGCCTCAACGTTGTCGTTGCTTACGAAACATCGACTTGAATATGGTGGTTCGAATGGCGCAAGCCCTAGGCCAACTTTCATTACTGCTCGGAAATGCTTCGTCAAGTCATCAGCCCGTCTTGGCGGGCGTCAGTGGTGGCGTCATGCCAGGGGAGATCGCTCAGAACTTCAACAGGATGATGAGCGACCTCGACTCAGCGCAACGCATGGTTGCATCGGATCGTGTGAAGGTGGCACGTTTAATGCACTAGCGTCACAGTAGGCTATGGAGCGTTGCGCAGCCCCGAGCCCTAGCTCACAGCGCCGGAAGGAAGGGATCCGCATTCATTCGTTATGTTTTTCTTAAGAAGTGTTCCCTTATCACTATTAGGTATTGGAGTCAATTTCGCTGGCAAAAAGCACTCAAATCCGGGGATCTTTGTTCGAGGAATATGCTATGAGCTAGCTGACTATTCCGTGCGAAAAGCAAAGGAACTGTCTTAAACGTCCCAAATAAGTTTGGGATGTTGGTCTAGTTAATTCTAAGCAAGTGGTGAAAATCCAATGTCGAGAGACCAGACAAGTGAGTCCAAACGAGCGAAACGACAGACAGCAATGCGGGGCGAGTCACTTGCGCTCAGATGCAGCCGCTTGGGTAATCTTGCGAATCTGTACCCCTGCCCAAAACTTTCTGACGCGAAACGGTACTAGGTCGTGCACTAGGGCCCGCACTACAATACACACCTTTCGGTTCTCCCTATATGGTTTTATTTCTCATAAGCTTTTTTGGTGGAAATACTACCATAGTGACAGTCATGTGAAGCCATAGAAAACAAGAAAGGAAAAATTGGAAAAAGGGAACTGCTCACCTGAGCCTCTCGACTTTGAGTTACGGCTCGTCCGGGGACGTAGTTGTCCTCACCCAATGGCCACAAGTCGTGGATTATCTGAACTTTCAAATGGCAATGAAAAAATCATCAGCATGACATTCTACAACATTAAATAACAAAATGGAAACACTATCTATCCAAGTACTAACAGAATAGAACTTTCAAGCACCTCTGCGATATGAGAAAATATTCCAATGGAAATTCACCTGTCTTTCTATTTTCGATGGTGCGTCGGTAGGCGTGTAAAGGTAGACGGCGTCTGTGGTCGGTGTCAGATAGAAGAAACCTTAAGAAAAGTAATGCAGCTGTAATTTGGTTCTACAGAAACTGTAGCAAAGGCTTGGAGGGGCATCTTGCGCTTTCGCTAGTTCCCTTCGTAGGTTCATCTTAAATAACACATTGGTGAGACCTGAACCTACTGCGAAGTATCAAAATGATGCGAATGAGTCACAAGGATACAGGCTTTCGTGATTTAGCCTGTACATACTTTGCTCAGTACCATTTTTGTCCACACTAAGCCGAACTGAGTCCATAAAAGGCCTTGAGAAACACATTAGTGACCATAAAAAAGGAGATATTCTTACTTCGAATGATTGAAAAATCCAAAATTATCTTTTTCTTCAGTCTTCCCAGGGTTTTCAATTTCTGAAACACTGTACTATACAGTTGAGCAGTTATTCTACACGCTGTATTATACAGTTGAACAGTGTTGTTATTAATCACAGACTCTACTGGCGCGGGTGCACCTTACTGCATATTCCACCACAATCGATGGGCGGGTATTCGTAAATGTTATGCCGTTTTCCTTCACCGCATACACGAAGCAATAAAAGCACAGTGGCTACAAGTCCTGCCTCTTTCTCCGCGTATCCACTTATCACGTTACGTGCTTTAAAAGGTGATAAGCTATGGGTCAATGATGTGTACCGTCTCCATACCATGTGCGCCCCCACCATGAGGTCAAATGGGAGAGAACAGTTCGGCGCATGGGGAGAGGGAGGATGGGCATTTTGCACTTTCGCTGCTTCACTAGTTCCGGTTTACAAGTCTCACTCTGGTGAAACCTGTGAACTCTTGTGAAGCTGGAGCAAGCTCGTCGAGCCACCATGGTAAAACCTGTCAACTCAAGAAAAGGCTCTCTAGATGGGTCGACAGTCGATGGAAGTAGCAGAAATGCAAAATGTCCCTTCTCATCGCACTGACGCCGCCATTTGACACATCACAATAACTCCTCCCTGATTCAAAAGCTTACAATGGCTTGCACTAACCATGTTGCCCTGTATCCAAGAAAACCCTTGGGTAATCTGTAGACGAAATGTTCACATGAGAGGAAGTGATCCATCAACTATGACCAACCTGCTAGGCTCATTACTGTGTGCTCTCCTCTATTATATACAGGTGGGGGGCAAAAAAGTCACTTTGACCGAGTCACATATCAGCAAAGTTTTCGCAGCCCAGACAGAAGACGTGGATACGAGTACCAGGGCGGAAGATACCCAAGATGTTCCTCGATAAGCAGGAGCTGGCTCTCGCCCATCACCTTCATGTACACCAAAATATGAAGTCATCTCCAATCGCCGCCAGGTTAGGAAAAGGCCTGTGAATTCACGTCACCCTCTAAACAGCTGTAGAGCTTCTTGTATCGAGTCACCCATGAACAGCTAGCTGAGGAACAGCACTCTCGATCTGGAAGGAATGTGAATACCGATATTTTCTTCGTGGACCCGGACTGAAAGTGACGCTGACGGGCAGCTCGTGGAGAATATCCTGCCTTCATGTCATCGCCTGTACCTTCTTGGAGACTTCGTACTGCTACAGGATTGGGTGCCTCCACACGGAATCGAAGGGCGTTGGAAAAACTCTCGCCTACTTGGAATGGAAGGCGTTGAGTACTGAATAAGACGGAATATTCAACTGCGCCACCTTGCCCAGGCCCCCTCGTACAGGATTCGAGCGGAGCTCAACAGGGTGGTCTACAGTGGCGGAGAAATCAACGACCTCGCTGAACTCAGGCACCGAATCACGGTCGCGTGGCAGAATCTCTCGATGGCGCTCGTCCAGAAGGCTGTGGCGGAGTATCGTGATAGTATAATGTGTAGCTGAATTTGATGGTGGAAATGCCCAGTCAGATTTTGATGAAGTGTAACTTATTTCGGTCCAGTCATTCGATCGTCTCAGCTCATTTAGTGGTAATGAGGGGTGTTTTAAACCATTATAATCAAACAATAGTACTGATAGAGTGGTGTGCAGATAGTGTAGCGGTGGCGACACTCAAAACATAGTCACCTACCACGATCTGGGAGCCAGGGGCAAGATCTGCTCCCGCTCAATAAAAACCGAGCTAGACTTCCTTTCGGCAGTAAATGGTAGCAGAGCGCCCCAGTCATGCCTGGAATTCATTGCACAGGGCATATCGCCATCAAAAGTCACTACGGTTTTGTAAACATAGCAGTGGAATGTGAGTTCCGCTTTTGAAGAGAGATCCATCAGGGCTCGAGATTTGTTCTCCAAACTTTCTTGGTGAGTTTTGCACTGTTCTGCTTGCCCTTACAGTACAGGGATCTCCTTCCACGTATTCGACGATATGGGGCAGTGACGTGCTTGTCTCACTCGGCTTATAGAAAGAATGAGTCTTACTTATCCAGGAGTCCTCCTCTTCTTCCTTGTTTTTTATTACGCTTTACAGTCCCGTCTTCTTTTCAGAGCCTTGAAAATCTTGAAAATGGATTCGATATGAACATGGTGACCGTGTCCCCATCGCGATATTCCTCACTGTCCTAATCCGACAGCTAGTTGAATCAGCCACACTATTTTTCAGAATAGTTTCTTAGGCGTACTTAAAGGCAGCGTACGCGTTCAGTTGAGATTTGCTCTCCCTTCGTGAGCAGGTAGTCAGGTCCGCAGAGGCAACAACTACACCGCGGCGCAAAAACGAGTGAGGAGGCCCACGATGCCGTCGTTCTTCTCATTGGCCCAACCTACAATCATTGGCACCGCCCTCCATTCATTCCTAATGGTTATCTGATGGTGCGGTTGTTTCGCTGCTGCTTCTCTCCACGTCGAGTGAGAGTGAGGTGATAAGGGAAAACAGCTGATATCAACAAGTGAGAACTCGTGCGACCGCACCTTCTCTTCGCCTTGAGCACGTACAACCTCAATTAAGCAAGGGGTTCTATATAGAGCCTTTCCTATGATTTCTTTCTGATTTTTCTTCACTAAGGGGTTACTTGCTACCTTGTTATAAGTATTTGAGCCGCATAACTCATCAAATTTGAATGCGGGCTCAGCCTTTAATCTGAGCTAAAAAAGTTTCAATGCGAAATTTTAAGAAGTTGACAAAGCTGTTGAAAAGGGAACGACTTTGGCTTGCTCCAAATTTTTATTTCGCTACCTATCGGGTGCTCTCCTGCAGCTGCTTTATCGAAAGGATTTTTCATTAACCTACTGGATGAAGCCTCCTTCTCAGTTCTAACTTTCAGACACCTGCATAGCTTGCGTGCGCAGCCGCCTCAGTGGTCAAAGATAAAACTGGTTAGCGACTTACATTTACTAGCTGCGCACTTATTTCAGCTGGATTCATGATGTTAGCCAAACAATTTCTGTGCCCATAAAATGCGTGAACTACAATTACAGCCAGATGAGGAACTAGTAATGGTGACAACCGAGGGGAGCGTTGCTTCGTCCAAAAGACTTCTGCTTCAAGGATTACCAGGCTTCCATGCCCTCACATCTTTCTTACGGCCGGATTGTGGTTTTAACATCTCCCTCACTCATCTGCTTCACGAAAAGAAGAAAAATAAGCGCGACACCGGAAACATGGCAACGTTTCACTGTACGGTGCCAAAGAGATGAAGCTGAGTTAGCGCAGTAGCGCAGTACTCAATGCGTCCCGCCCTGAAGGATCACATTCCTTCCGCTTGAATGGCCATAGCGTAGCTTGCAGGAATGATAATCCGACCACAGGACGGAGTAATACCCATATCAAAGTTTCATTCAAAAGTTTTGCAGGACTTTTCGTCCAATATTTAAAACCACTTCACTAGTAACTCGGGGTGACAGGTGGACCTCATCGGTCGACTTCCCTAAAGGTTGGTTCTTATCGTTTCCATGACGTCATCATAGTAGTTTACGACCCTTTTGAACTTTTTCTGTAGGTTGAAATAGTGTTGGATGAGTAGTATCGAAAATGTCTTCTGACTTTCCAGGCTCTGAAGAAGGCGACGACGCCGAAACGTCAGCCGAATAAAGATGTTGTTAACAATCTTGGTGTCGAGCTAAAGAAATTTGCTGACAGTCTCTGAGGAAGATGCCAAGATTCATAGAGAGTTGCACTTGGACAGCAATACAACTGGATTATCCGATACCTTACATTTTGCACGGATCGAAACACTAAAATAAACAAACAAGTAAAAACAATTCAGGGAAGAGAAGGTGTAAAATAAAATAAGATGGAAAACTTTCTCAAGATGAGTTTTCCCTCTTTGATTGGGAGAATTTTTTTTGCTATAGTAACTTTCATTCAAGGATATGAGACAGACTCCTAAACCAATATTCACAGACGAGTTTTAAGAGGGCTAAGTTCGAAATGGAACAAACCTGTAGACAAATACAGCGCTATCAGAACTGGAAACGCTATGAATGGAAACGGATGACGAGAGACGAATGAGCCATAAGTGTAGAAAAATCTGGCCAACGGCCTTTCCATACATCCAAACTCCAGCATTCTGTATCTGTTTCACTGTTCAGCACCTCAGGCCCGCATCTGGAAACTGTAACTGAACGAGATCTTCACAGGGACTTAGTTGATGAGAAGACAATCGAATTATTTGCATATTCAACTGTGGTTATGAAAAATATGCGCTCTATCTCTAGCTAAGCTCCGAAAATCGCTGTGACTCAAGAAAACAGAAAAATGTCGGGTTTCTGAGTTCACATAAACGAGAAGCAGGGCATGAAACTGTGTCCTGCTTCTCTTTTATTGTGTTCTCCTGAAGTTTTGAGACCACTGTCTTCAGAGAATACTTGGTAACCTCATTTTTCACATGAAAAATTCTAATTCAAAACGGAAAATCATTTTTTTTCTCTCTTTCTCAGAAGTTCG
>MU951168.1:0-17213 GCA_036418165.1 Cooperia oncophora
TATGGGAAACAAACGACGGGATGATAATCTCACTTCAGAAGCCTCAGTTTGAAGAAGATCTCCGGAATGTTCGGGTTCTTCGTATTGCCATACCTAATGTCACCCCGCAGTGATTCATAATATGTTCTGGTCCAATTTTGTGTATTATTCACGTCACAAGTCCTTTGATCTCAATTGTACTTAAGACTCACAAGCTCGTTAGTTATGTCCCCCGAGACAGCAAGATGCTTGATCTGAAGCAAAACAACAGCGAATGTATGAAATTCAACATCGCAATGTTTTCGCTGATAGTTCACGCCCTCGTAGCAAGTCTTTTTTTTCTGAAAAGCGCCTCTTTCATGCATACTTGCTACAAATCCTCTATTGTAGCAAGTATGCACGCTTGGCTCTGATCGGCAAAATGGGCGTCTTACTTTTTTGCTAGCTTCTATTGTTAGTTTCCATTAAAGGCATGAGGCATGATAACTACTTGCTCAAAAATAATAGAAGTGCAATATAGGGAGAAAAGAAGGAAAAGCGATGTCGAACAGCAAAAATTCCTGCGAAAAAGCCCTCGCTCTATGAGGCGTTGAACAAGCACTTCTGAACGAGTTTTCCCGTTGGAATTGTGCCACCAACCGCTTTGATAGATATGGCTGTAAGTATGTATTCATATATCCACGTAGCAACGCTTCAGGTCACTTGCACTTCATAACAAGCGACAGGAGGACCACTGTCGATGTTACTGCTCGGCCGGTTGTGGGATGGCGATTGCGGTGGACGCCTGAGTCGGCATGACTCCCGTTGGTTAGGCCTTATAACTGTGCCCTCGGTTGGAAGAGACGCCACACAGCGCCTGCTAAAAGGCAAATATCCTTTCGCGCTAAGCGTTTGACCCTATTCTTGCCGATTTATCAAGCCTCTTGCTTTTACGTGTGACTATGAATAAGGTTGGTGGGAATTACTCGTTTCACCTGGGTGAGACCTGCAAGCTCTTGTCAAATATGAACGAAGCTCATGTTACTTATACCCTACAGGAATTTACATGTCTATACAGGAAGTATTGGCATGATCGATGTGAACCAGCAAAATGCCACCACCAAGCCAAGCTCCGCTCCCCGCACTGAGAGTGAGTTTCGGGCCTATTGCTAGAAGCTGCTTAGTCTATAATTTCCTATCAATGATTATCCGAGAAGGTCGAGACAAAGGTTTCTCTCCTGGCGCAGTTTCCGCTCTGTAGGATGAATGCCAAAGGAAACCTCAAAACGCACTGCATCTGTTCAATTTTTCCTTGGAACGTAGTGTTGAGCAGGGCACAGCATTAGTTGTTCGAGCCTGTACGACCCCCCCCCCTTTTTTTGGGAGTTGGTACGACCCCCCCCAGCCCTCTGTCCTTCCTCATCGAATCGAGCCGTCGAGCGGGGGGGGGCATATAGTACGTGAAACAGGAAAATCACCAAAAGTCAACCGCCACTCCCACAACGCCAAAACGTAAATACGACCCCCCCCCCCCTCCCAAAAATGACCAAGTACGACCCCCTCCCCTTTACAACGTCCATGAAGCGAGAAAAATCAACTATCAAAATAAATTTTTCCCAGCCCAAATACGACCCCCCTCCTGGCGACCAAATACGACCCATTGGGGATTCCCCAACAACGATGTGCCCTGCTGCTGAGTGCAATATTTCCCACTGACTGCACAGTTTTGGTTAGGCAGCCCATAGTGACAAAACCCTTGCAAATCCTCTGGCAACACGGTATACCGTTGACATCGCAGTAATCGGTCGAGGGCGGCGTCTATGAAGAGGGATAAAATCAGCCCACACCGCCGACATTTTCATGTTGCGTTGATTTCTTCCTCAAACCGCATTCAACTAATCGGTACTGTTTATTTCTGCCAGTGGCACAATGAGTCCGGCGGGCGCTTTTCCTAATACCGTCCGGACTGATTGCGATGATGCAAGGTATAAGGCTGCCGTGTTTATACTTTGCGGCGCAGCGTACGTTAGGTAGTGCGCAGCGTAGCGTAGCGCTTCCAGCGTACGCCAGCGGCAGTGCCGAAGAGAGGATGCATATCGATCTAGCTTCACCAGCGTCACCAGCGGCACGCTGGCGTACGCTAGCGTACGCCAGCGTTTCTCCAGCGTTTCACCAGCGTTTTGCTAGCGCTTGCAGCGGCAGGGGAGTAGAGACTATGTGGCCGTGAGAGAAGCGGAATCGACGTGTATTGTAGAGACCATGTGGCCGTCGGAGACGCAGAAGCGATGTGCATTGTAGAGACTATGTGGCGTCGGAGACGCAGAAGCAATGTGCATCGTAGAGACTATGGGGCCGTCGGAGACGCAGAAGCGATGTGCATTGTAGAGACTAGGGCGAGTGAGAGACGCGCAATCGATGTGTTTTGTACCCTCCAGCTCTCCCATAGTCTCTACTCCCCTGCCGCTGCAAGCGCTAGCAAAACGCTGGTGAAACGCTGGAGAAACGCTGGCGTACGCTAGCGTGCCGCTGGTGACGCTGGTGAAGCTAGATCGATATGCATCCTCTCTTCGGCACTGCCGCTGGCGTACGCTGGAAGCGCTACGCTACGCTGCGCTACGCCACCCCCCTCCCCCCTACGCTACGCTGCCGCCCAAAGTATAACGCAAAGCCTAACTTCTGTTACTCTGCCGACCCTGTGCGACTCTCACAAAGTCACTAGTTAGTAGTCTCACGTACGGTTAGAAGTGTTGGGCTGATTTTGCTTCCACGGTGGAATCTTTCTCAAAGGTTGTGGCGTTTGGAAGCCACAGTACAGTTGTAAAGATCCGGGACGCCTCAGTAATTAAAGAGCCGAAATCTGCTCGATCTAATGTTGAAACCCTAAATTGTGTGATGATGATCGTCTATGTTGAACCCTAAATTGTAGAGTCTGTCAGAATTGCACAGAGGAGACTGCACCATTTCAAGGATCTTTTACAAGATCACTTGATATGAATGAGTATTTTCGGTGGAACATCGCGGCCACGCGTCACAGTAGGATACCTCTCGCCGCTTTCCCGACGCAGACATGCCGACGCGCCATCGCGCCAATGTGAAGGAGTACTACGAGGGAAAGGCTATCTCACGCTCGACACTGCGTAAGGGCCCACTATGTTCAAATGCATGGCGGTGAAGGCCACTTTTCGTTCACATAGACAAACCTGATACGGAAGAGACTGAGGGTTGGTAAAGCGCCTGGGCAAAGGCGTGGTGGAAATTCTTTTTAAACGTGGTAGTAATCAGGTGGCGAAACAAGCTAAATCATTTTTGGCGGGTAGGCTTTGAATGCCTTGAAGAACCGCAACGTGATCAACTCCTCCAATTTTGCGACAAACACTTTTTGTAACGTCCTCATCATTGCAGACTGGTGGGGCGGGTGAGCCGCGCTGCGGGTCCGTGACTCGGCTGTGACGCGGCAGCGATGACAGTCGCGTCACAGCCGAGTCACACGCGGCGCGGCTCACCCGCCCCACCGGTCTGCAATGATGAGCACCATATATGTGAGGCAAAACAAGCTCACTTGTGCGCTTCGCGGATACGCCTTATTTAAGTATGACTCCCTTCGACCTCGCTAACATTTCAACGGACTCTTCTTTCCGCGTTGTTCCCTCTTGTCTGCCTTGGAAGTGGTTCGCAAGCCAAGTTTTTAGCCTCATTTTGGTTGTATTTCGCATGCCCAACTGCCATTCTCCCGGTACACGTGTTGACGGTCCTGACCCTGACAAGGGAGTCTTTGACTTTCGTGCGCCGCGGTTTTAAAAATGGTTTGCTTGACTTGTTGTAGGTGTCCGATGCAGGTTTACAAAAATGGGTTTCATCTTTTGCTATGCGTCTTCTTGGCGGAGCTCGTCAAAAATTGAGTTGAAAAAATTTGACGAGAAATCGCGATTTTAACCGTGTTAATGGGCTCTGTTGTAGCTGTAACTTTGACAGTGCATAATTCATGAGGTGTCCCTTCACTATGTATTGAAAAGATAGCAAAGTAAAGCCAATAAGAAAGTGGACGGAGGGGAGTAATACCGAAGCTTACCTTTTGAACGAATTCTCGCAACGCGTTTATGTGGTTCGGCGGATGGTCCCGGAGTGTGGATAGTGCGTTGGGCTCTCGCGAAGAAGGTTCTTGGATCGGATCCCCTTGGCGACTAACTCTTTGCATTTTTCGGATACTTTATACGTTTTTCGGTTTTGGATTTACGACACCCATTTTTGACCACGGCGCAGCCTAGCGCCGACTTGCTGCAAGAGCATTCTTCCACTGAATTGTTGCCAACCCGCACGCAGGGGCTGTTAAGCGCTCATCTCGAGGAGAAAATTTTTGCTGAAAGTCTGTATATAGAGGTTATTAATGGCCCTGATGACGATTCTGACCTTTAAAATTGGCGTCTAGGTCATTTGGCGCCAACATGGCTCTGAACACCCCACGTCAGCCAGCGCGGGTTGGGATGCTGCGAGAATCTCTTGAGAAACTACAATGCTGCCTCACTATGTGCCAAATAAAGTACTTTTTTACCTTGAATTGTATTGTTTTCGATGCAGTGTCGACGAAGAAGGTCTCATCTGCTATGCATACTTAACATTATGAATTGTTTGAAAAAGCGTCGGAAAAATGGTTCAAAATCGCTTCTCCCCAGCAAACTTTGCACTCAGTTTTTGACCTACCCAGAAACGCATAGCAAAAATGAAACCCATTTTTGTGATCCTTATTCGGACCTCTACAACATGCAACAAATCATTTCCGAAAAGCGCGCCACGACCTGAAAGACCTCCCTTGTGAGTGGCAAAAGCAAATAAAAGCCTCGAAGCTGATAGACGGAGCCTTGGAAACTGGAGATCCCGCTCCATTCGCGACTTTGCGAGCTGTCACAATTCCGGAATTCTACGCGTAGCTTGCCAAGCTCCAACTTTCCACGTTGGCTGGCCAAAACCGTCACACTCCCACGTTTGGGCTGCGGTCTGTGGAGCTAAAGCTATGACTGTTTGAAAATTGGTGCAAGGACTCTGGGGCGAACCATTTTCACTGCACTGCTGCTCAGCTATAATCAAGCGTTGGTTATCAGAAGTCTTCTACTTCAAGTTTTCAGTCAAGTACACATATTGTCATTGCCATTCACAGACTTCTTCTTCTTCTTCTTTAGCGTTTGTCCCGCTCGATGGTGGGGTTCCGCTCCACTGATATAACTAACCGCCATTTTCCGATTGAATACCTGCATCGGGGCCCGTGAATTCCGGTTAATTTTTTAAATCTGTATGAGCGTGTCGAGCAGCGGCTTGTTTTGGGGCGCCCTTTGGCCGCTTTCCTGGCTTACTCGGTTCACGAGAGCAGTTTTTACGCGACGGTGTCGGCCTTCGCGCGGACCGGAGTACGTGCTCGTACCTTCGAAGGCGCGTTTCTTGCAATTTCTCTGCTATGGGGGTACCATACTTCTTGCGCAGACATTGTTACAAATGCGGTCCAATCGCGGTTGACCCGCCGTCAGTCTCGCAGCATCTTCATCTCCATCACACCAAGGCGAGCCTTAACTTCTTTGGTCGCGGGCCAGCACTCGGCACCATATAACGCGACAGGTCGGACGACAGTACGATAGATCTTTGACTTGAAACGCTCTTGCATTTTCTTGTCGCAAAGGATCCCAGACATGGATCGCCATTTAGACCACGCCGCACTCAGCTTCGTTGGCGCTCACTTCCGAGTTCAGACTGCCATCGGGCGCAAGCGCTGATCCGACTTAAAATGTTTCCGTAGCGCTTGAGCACAGTGTCATCGACCTTAATGGAGCCCAGCTCATTTGGATCGGTTGTCAGGTACTCGGTCTTATTGACGTTCAACCTGAGTCCAAACTTCGCCAGACGCTCGGCCCAAGCTTGCACCTGCTGTTCCAGTGCGCTCTTATCCTCACAAGCAAGCATCACATCATCAGCATAAAGCAGGGTCCAAGGCACTTCCTTCTGAAGATCTCGTGAGAACGGCATCCATGACGGCAAGGAAAAGAAGTGGGAGAAGAGCACAGAGCCGTGATGTACCTCGACGGTGATGGGGAACTCCATTGAGACACCCGCTGGTGAGCGAACTTGGCTCCCTGGGCATGAGTAAAGGATGCGCACCCACTCAATTAGCTCTTCGGTGCCGCCTCAAAGCGTACCATATAACATCACGCGGCACACGATCGAATGCCTTCTCCAGGTCTAAGAAAGCTACATGCACGGGCTTTTCGCTTCTCACGGTGACACTGTCTTCTCCAGCACATAGCCACTTGCGAGTGGCAGTGTATGGCCGTCGACCGCGTTGGATCATCCAGCTTTCCCTAATCAGTGTGGCCTTCGCTGGCGGGTCTTGAACGAAGTTCGACACTGTTTGTGGAAAGCTGGATGATCACAGAACGGTGAGTCCGTCAACAATTTCGCTCAAAGATTTCATAATGTGCGAGAGGAGAAGGGGGCGCGGCCGGAATTGGACGGTAGTTCGAGCAATACTGCCGGGCTGCCCTTCTTCTTCCTAGTCGGTATCGTCAGGGCTCTGCTGCCAGTTCCTTGGGCACCTTCTTCTCTTCGACGATCTGGTTGAAGAGTTTCGTCAACCAACCCGCAGAAAACCAGCGTTTGTGACTTCCACAAATCAGCTGCTATGTCGTCGGGGCCTGTTACTTTGCCGGCCTTCATCTTCCTCAGAGCAGCTTCTGTTTCCTGTACGGTGATCTTCTGAACGGGACCATATGTTGGTGCGGTACAGGGTATAGCGTGGGCGAATTCCACCGTTGAGATGCCCTCGAAGTATTCACGCATCGTTGCAATACCCTTTTTCGGTCCATCAGAAGGTGGCCATTCTCATCATATGTCCTCGGTTTGGCGCTGACGAGATTTGGCAAGTCCGTACAGGTACCGCTCACCGTCGCGCGTCTCCAGCTTCTTGCTGATATCATCGAAGTGAGCGGCCTTCACAGCAGCCACGGCCGTCTTTGCCGCATTCCTCGCTTCCCGATACTGCCGCCAGTTGTCAGCCGACTTGTGCTCGAGAAACGCGTGATAGAGCCTCTTCTTTTCTCGAACCTTCGCTTTGACGTCGTCCGTCCAGAGCCATGCCTCTTTGTCAATCCTCCGCCGTCCAGGCTTCGTTGTGCCGAGTTCGGAGCGGGCGGCCTGGATTATAGAATTAACGGCTTCGTTCCAGGTCTCCTGAACAGTTGTGACTTCAGGTAGTCGAATACGAGAAATCACAGCTGCCTCCCGCTCTTTCAGTCGCCACCACTTTATTCTTTCAGGACCGCATCGTTCTGCCCTGTCTCGCCTGGGAGCTACAAGTCTGAGCGTGCAGATCAGTGGGCGGTGCTGCGTGGCAACCGTTTCATACGGTACTACCTTAGCGTCTGTCACGAGTCCTTGGTCGCCATGCCTGATGAGTACAAAGTCTATTTGTGTCTTGGTACTCCCGCTGTAGAACGTGATGAGATGGGAGTCACGTTTACGAAACCTTGTGTTCAGAATGACGAGATTATGCGACTCTGCATACTCAAGGACTCGCTCACCATCGGCGTTCCGTGAACCGTAGCCGAATCCGCCATGACAAGCATAGCCGTCTTTTGCAGCGCCCACGTGTCCGTTTAAATCGCCGGCTACAATGATACCGTCTTTTGGTGGCACTTCAGCCGTCTTCTCGTCCAGCAGAGCCCAGAACTCGTCCTTGGACTGCTCAGAGCATCCAGTTTGTGGGGCATATGCAGAGAAGAAGTGGTACAGTCTTCGTTAAACGGTCGTCGAAACGAACTACGCTCATAATCGAATCGCGAAATCGCTGAGACACGATCACGGCCACACCACTTGTAGTTTTCGGCCCGCCACAAAGAACGGCTTTGAAGCCGCGGCCTAACTCTTTCGACTTGCAGCCAGCCCATCTCGTCTCTTGCACGGCACAGAGGTCGATCTTTCTACGCTCTAGGGCTTCTGCTAACTCGTACGAGCGTCCAGTCAGCGTCCCCACATTCAGCGTGGCAATACGAGCCTGAACACATTGCACGTCTTTCGGATTATTTTTCACACTCGTCGGGCCTTGCGAGTGCGCGTCGGCTCCCGCGGACGCCGTAGCATTATCTCGAATTTCATAAGGCATAGTTAGAACATAATGATGTGACATGGGGTGTTCGTAAGCCGGCCCGTCACGAAGGCCTGTCGCCTGCTTCGGTTTGTCCGTGTTCTGCTCAGCCCGCAAAAGCGAGCAGGTCCCGGTGGCACCACTTGGAGGAACGGACGTCACCACCTCATTGCCAGTCACAGTATCTTAACATATCCGATCGAGCGTGACTAGCAGTCTCGCTTCATTCAGATTAAGTTTGAGCAACTCGGTGACCGAGGCTCGCATACGGAAACAGTCCACGGAATACAAGCATTTGAGTATGTCTCGTTAATCCGTTTTTTTCTGTTTTGATCTCAGAATTCGCCTTATTGCTTGTGACGTGTATCTTGAAACTAATTTTATCTCACATTTAGAAATATGAAAGTCACATATCCGATCTTTGGAAATCCAATATTCCCACTCGTTGTTCCGTCAGACCAATCACTCGAGGCTAACCCTATTTTTTATATATTTTACTGCATCGAATTTACCATAACACTCCTCACTGCACCTGTTCTCATGAAATTTTGCTTCGCCCTTGATAAAACTGCTCTATTCCATCGTAATTTGATTATTATCACCAAGGTGAGTATCTGATTCCCCTTTTTTCACAGTTTTCTGGAAATATCGAGCTCACAAGGTGCCCATAACCAGTAAAACGGCTAAACTCACGAATACGCCTTGTTTAGTGTCCACTACGTTGCTTACTATTCGCTGCAGATTGTCCGCTTGGTTGTGATTTTCTACGAGTTGAATGTCATCCGAGTCGATGGTGGGTTTTTCTTCTAGAGCCCAAGAGCTGGTCAGCATAGGTTACATTGAGTCGATGAGGAAAATGCTGGTATCAGTGCGGACCCCTTCAGAATAGGGGTTTCGGTGCGGTCCCTCCCGTCAGAACAAAATGCTATAAGTTCGGTGGTCTGGTGTATCTATTACTACTTACATTCCGTAGACCAGGTTGAAGCAGGTTATCCCCAGAAGATCGGCAGAAGTTTGCAAAGGTACCTATGATCTGAACGTCCATAACTTCAACAGATAACACATTTAGGACAGGGTGCAGCATCATTGGGAGAGTACTTTTATAGGAGACGTGTTTGGGCGAAGGGGGAGGGAAGTATCTGGGTGGCGTGGACGTCTTACCTGACTAGAGAGTACTGACTAATTTATAGGCTTCGCCTCAATGAGGATCTCCTGCAACATTTTTTAGGTTTATTTACTGATATTGAATAACTGTACACTTACAACCTCTTTTCAAAGCCTGTGTGGCATAATTGAGTGATTTTCCAGAAGAAATTCAATTCCCATCGGTCTTCTTGACCGTCTGCTATGCAAGCCTCTTCCTCAGATGCATGTTTGTTACTATATTGCCATCGATGCTGATCGAACGTCTTGTCGCTTCATACTACATCGATGATTATGAGACAAAATCCCGTGCATGGGTAGCCTTCGTAGCACTGGTTTCTTCATTTTCTCTAGCCGTATGCTGCACAACTCCAATGATCTTTGGTGAGCGTGATTTCCTACTTTGGCATTCTGATGGTTTGAAGTGGAACAGCTGTTGCATACCGTTCAATTTCCTGAGCTTACATCCGATAAGGTAAATTCTCCGAATATTGGCCATGGTCCCAGACGGGTTCCTAGAAGCTCTTTCAATATATGGGGCATTTCATTCTCGTCGTAAGAGCGGGCCAGTTTGGAACGTCGAACGTCAATCATACCACTGAACCTCCACGACTCGATTTGACGCATAGGATTCCACGCTATGCTTCAGAGCTCACCACCAAGCCTCCACCCTACTGCACCATTACAAACTTTACCTGCTCATAAGTTGCTTGTGAAATGCAGGTTGCAGTTTTGCTATCTATATTTGTAAATAACCTTATAGACTCTATCGATCTACCCAGGTCTCCATTCAAAGTTCCATGGTAAGTTGGCGGACTTCCCTGGTAAGGAGCGATTGTGAGCTAGTTAAAAGAGGAACCTTGCATGAGCCTTGAGAAAGAAAATAGGAAAGAAGGTTGTAACATTTCGAGGGTTAAGAAAACTTTCCGGAAGGGTCCAGATTGTCGGCAGGGTTTTGAAAGGGCCTCATGCATTACCAATACATCACCTCAAGGGAAACTGTGCACCCTCCTTCGAGGACGGTTCTCGATGTGCGCAATGTGAATGGCAAAATTTATCAGCTGTGCAAGCGCGACACCTCCGTTACTCAAAAACTATCCGTCCTTAGATTTAATACTAATCATACAGTCAAACTGTCTGAGCGGACCCCGCTACAGAGCGGCACAATCGCTGGAGAAGAAGAAGAATCATACAGTCAAGCTGGCTTGGTACCCTCACATTTTCGCATATTCTCTCAGAACAGAACCGGCCATTTAAGGCAGCGCTTCCATCTATAGGAATGAGGCACAAATGCAATGGCAGCGCATCGCTTCGCGTCCACGCACGTTATGCGATGTCTGGAAGCTGCATTGCGAAATGTTATCGCTACTGCAAATCCTTTTCCGAGTTTCCCTTTGCTTTGACACAGACACATATAGGAAAGGCACCCAGAAGGGGTAGTCGTCATTTGGAAACGTCTCTGAGATAGATGCATAGGGGTGGGGGAGCAAAAAAAGACACTTCGACCGAGTCACATATCAGCAAAGTTTTCGCAGCCCAGACAGAGGACGTGGATACGAGTACCAGGGCGGAAGATACCCAAGATGTTCCTCGATAAGCAGGAGCTGGCCCTCGCCCATCACCTTCATGTACACCAAAATATGAAGTCATCTCCAGTCGCAGCCTGAGAAGACCTTTGGAATTCATGTCACCTCCAAACAGCTGCGAAACTTCTAGTGTGGAGTCACCCATGGATAGCTACCTGGAGACCAGTACTCTCGATCTGGAAGACCTCCATCATCGAGCAGCTCTACAATACGGTCTAGGACGTCATCTTCACAACCGTCGCCAAGGCGCGGGTTGATGGAATGGCTCGGCAGTTCCCTATGATTAGAAAACCGATATTTTCTTCGTGGACCCGGACTGAAGGTGAGCGCTGGCGGTTGCATCGAGCAACTCGAGAAGAATATCCTCCCCATGTCGTCGCCCGTACCTTCTTGGAAACTTTGTACTGCTACAGGATTGGGTGACACCACATGAATCGAAGGGCGTTGGAAAAACTCTCGCCTGCGGAATGGAAGGGCGTTGAGTACCTGAAGAAGATGAAATATCTAAGCAGGTCACTCGGACTGAACCGTTCATCACCTGGTTTTGGGCGAGCTCTATAGGTGGTCCACGTGCGGAGAAATCAAGGATCCGCGAATGCAGGTACCTCCTCCCCACTCACGGTCGCGTGCAGAATTCTCCAATGGCGCTCCTTACTAGAAGGCTGTGGCGGAGTATGATAATATTCAATAGCTCTTTTCAGTTGTGGCTAAGAAAATCCGATCAGAAATATAATAACTTATCGCCTCGATTCCTGTAATAACTGAAGACTGCAGCCGTTAAATTTCGGAACTTGCCAACTTTTACATTTTACTGTTGAGAAGGATTTCACTGCCTCGAAACGTTCATAGTCTCATTTGATTTCAGGATTTGTGGGTATTGATAGAGTGGCGCTGTTTTTTGTCAGTGTATCATTCGTGTTCGCGATCATTTGTTTTGTAAATGTATGCGACGTGAGATGACGACGACTGACAGACCTTCGTCATGAAAACCGCCCTGCTACGAACTGTCAGCACAAGATTCCTAACTCGTCGAAACTACGGTCTAAGGATGATAAGCACAATTATAACGTCAATATCGTTTCACACGCTAGTAAATAGGAACTAGGAGATTTTCATAGGAATTCTTCGAATGTACTAATAAGAAATTGAGGGCCTTTACCGCAGAAAGGCATCTTCCGAAATCTAAGAAAGAATAGACATGGCTGTCGTCGAAGGTAACCAAGGGAGCTTCTACGGATATGCCAACGACTCCCTTATGGACATGGGAGTTCGATAACAATCCGATCAAAGGCAGAAGCGCGCGTGCTGCGGTGCTCGGAGGTCGCCCGGTGAGTTATCTGACCTAAACTCCGAAAATCTTCTGGATGAAGGTGTTGAATAAACCCATAATTGATGGCATTTTTTCACTCACTGGAAATTTCTCGCTGAAGATGAAAGTCTGCATTTGGGCTTTACACAGTTCTGCAGAGAATTCTCCGCCCTATACTATAGCCAAGCCTTGTTTCTTTAGAGACTGAGTTACTTCTGAGTTTTAGGTGCTAAAATGGAATGTGAGGTCAACGAAACTGCGCATTTTTGAGAACCTCTCCTTTTCACAGATAACTGAATAGCGAGAACCGGAAAGCGTTATTTGTTAAGCACTTGGTGGAAGGCTACTTATTTCAAAAATGGTAATAGTGGTTCGAGAGATTTGAATTTTCAATCTGGACTCTACCGAGCATCGAACCTATGTCTTATCGGGCACACTTGAAGCCTTACCGGATCACCTTATTCAGGGGATCTATGCCAAAAAGTAGGGAAATGTGATTGTTGTAGAAGGCTTCCACCTTCTTACTTTCACTCGATGGGGGTTTTGAACCTGGTGTATGAGTTCCGCAGGCAGTCGAAATCTAAGAGGGTGCCTCATGCGAGGCCGTTACAAGTTTCGAAGTCTCCTCCTTGAATGGGTTGAAGCACTCTCAAATCGTCTAAGCATCTTCCTTGTGTATATACATCACATGTTTTGAGCTTCCTCTGCAGTGTGACAGCCTAAATTAAGTGCAAAAGGTTGTTGTCAAAAGCTCACACTTGCGTCGACCCGACACTCCATTTCAATGTTTTAAAAATTGAGTTCAATGAAGAAAAGAAAGACAGCTATAGTTACTGTAGAACAACAAATTATCTATCAAAAAAAACATCGAAAACACTAGGAACGAACCACATTTCGTATAATTGCGAAGATTTTATGTAAGAAACTTCATTATTTGTGGGCCCACCCAATGTGTACACTCACTAGGAGAGGGCTAAGCGCTGGGTGTTAATTAATTACTTCGGCTCGGAATCCTAGAACAACTGAAGTGGTTTTCGATCTGTGTGAGCACGTGCTGGGTCCACGTCATAAATGAAGGAGCACTCGAAAAAGTTAAGTGGAACGATTTTTCAAGTTCACGCCTTTCAAAGTTTGAAAAGTCCTGTTTACTTTATACTCTTGAAATCTGTTTTCTGAACATGAAAAAGAAGGCAAATAAAAAAGGGCTAATATGAAGGGACGACTGAGGCGATCTTGTGAATGGAATACCAGGACACATCATTGGTTGGGGATTTTAGCCGAGTCTACCAGTACGACCCCCTTCCTTTTGGGGGTTGGTACGACCCCCCCCCTCCGGCCCTCTGTTCCTCCTCATCGACTCAAGCCGTCGAGCGGGAGGGGGAGGGCAAATACGACCCCCCCCCTACTGGGGATTCCCCAACAACGATGTACCCTGTGAAATACTGAGAGCCCGACACAAGTGTAAAATTCTTATCATATCACTTACAGATAGTAAAGAATGCCGCAATTGGATTATGTGCGTGGATGCCATTGCCTGGAAGCTTAGTGCTGATAACATTTAGCTATTTCTTACCGAACACTGAATCAGGTCAAATCGTCTATGCTTTCTTCGACCTAATTTTGTCACTGTGAGTTTTGCTCATTAGGAAATCACTTGATAAAAATTTTAAGCATAATCATTCAAGCTCTTCGCATTTAGTCCCTACTAATGAGTGTTTTCTCTTTTTTTTGCTGAGAAAACCTGAGTCCTATTCCCACTAGGAAGTCGTGCAACTTGTCTCTTTTTCAACGTACTGAAAGGATTTGCTCCTTAGCTAATTTCTGCGAATTCTCCTCAGGAAAGAACCACCCTGGTTTTTGTTGGACTATAGCCACTGTAATTTAACCTGGATTGTTACCAACTATTTATTACTTTCAGCAAAGTGCGCCGTTGCACAACTTAGTCTGGGTGCTTGTACTTGAACGAAATGACGACTGCTCTTACACCCTTAGCAAGAGCCTATGCTCCAGAGGCTTGTTCGTGCACATAAAATGCATTGAATTGCCGTGTAGTACTTTTATCCCATTCGAAGCGTCTTGTTGGAGCGTAAAGCTCCAGGTCTTGTGTTCCACAAATGAGAGGTTTCACCTGCACCAAAGGCGAAGACCGCGTTTTTCTCCAGGATGACAGAGTTTGCGAGAAGACAAAATTTTTGAGAATGCTCAATAACTTCTCGACAACAGAACAAATCGCTAAAAAAGGCGTGCTATCACTGGCCCATGGAAGCAAATGGCGGCGGAGTCTTCCAAATTATTCTCGAGCTTAATGCTAATGATGGCAGAACATGAACAGTCACGTAATTTTCGTATTTAATGAAGCAATTGTGTTTTCAGATCGGTCGCAGGACTAATCAATATTCTCTTTGTTGGCACTTGGCGTGACACCGAAATGGAGCTGCGGAAACATGTGGTTACGAAACAAAGTCGAATATGGGGGTCAAGAATCTCGCATGGTCGTGACCGAAGAGTATTTTCGAAATCTCCAATCAGCTTGGAAATAAGTCTTTCTGATGTGCAAGAATAAATGCCTTCTCAATATTATGAAACAATGATGTACAGTCCATAACAAAAGAACTAACAATGAGAACAAAGAAGAGCCCAGAACAGAGCGATGTAGCAAGTTCCCAGCAAGTCCGAAAACTGCCGCACAAATCTCTGCTTGGCTCCCGCCTGCGTCCGCCATCCATTCGATCGCTCAGTGGCTCTTCTTTATATTAAGCGGGTTGAAACAAATGCCTAGTTAGTGCGAATGGGCAAGTTGCCGCGGTCCGTTGCCTGTGTGGGCTTCAATCCCTTTCGGCTTCATACCAAAAGGTTCAATCCGTTGAAATCACCTAGTGCGAATCAGGGTAACGACATCCTGAAGGCAAACCGGCAGTATTTTTAACGCTCTGTCGAACTGTGTTTGCGGGCTACGGAGCCTCCTTGGACCATCGGCGTATGGTCAACCGTTCTAGAATTGAACTGGCATTTGATGATAGCTCATGACTGCTTTGGTTTTCCAGCCTCCGACGAAGGCGGCTGAGCCGAAACGTAAGCCAAGTAAAGCAGTGTCAATATTTCGATTGTGGTTTCAACATATACAAACGCGGATATCACACGATGTCAAGACTCATTGAAGGTCCGCCGTAGCCGTTCAGGAACAGCTCAGTTGATCACCCTCGTTGGGATGTAGAAAAATTGTTTTTCGGTTAAGTGAAAGAGCTGAAGGCGATCGGCAGTGTTATAGACAGCGCATTGCCAGGAAAGCGTGAGTAGGGTTGTCTTGCCAGGTCGAAACGGAGTAACCTCAGTTTTCCAATTTCTCCGTGTGAGATAGTTTGGAAAGGACATCAGTAAGATGCTCTGCTCATGAGTTGAGCATCACATCAGCAGCATCTTCTCATGTTTCAGAGCTTACGCTGCTATTTCGCCAAGCTCACGTTATCAAGCTGCTGACGCGTGGATTTCACCTCTTAATAACCAGATTACTTTTTTTCAATTAATAGATTCGACCTTTTACGTAAATGCGGTTCAGGGGTCATATATCAAAAATATAAATTGTGACAAGCTGTTTCGTTAGCTCAACCGTAGAGGCTACAGAATGGGTTGAGGGAAAATGCTTTTGACTCCTGGAGACTGTCTCAGAAACTCATTGGGCACGAAGTCGCGGCATAGGTGAACAATCTGACAGAAAGAGCTAGTTTGTGTTTTTAATTTCCTTACGCTGCGAACCTCACAACATCGGCATGACTTTCGAAACTAGAGGCAGTTTTACTCGCCTCTGTAGTGTCGATGGCACTTCGTTTATATTATAGCTTTCACCATCGACTCATTGTCCTCCGCACGCTTCCTCCAAGAGAAATCCAGTCCAGGGTAAGACAGGCAATCGAAGGGCAACAGTTTACTTCTACACTCTCTGCCTGGGACATGGTGACAATAGTGCTACGATGCCTGGTATGTAAGAGGTCGATCCTGTAAACCTAATTATTTTGAAAAATTGAAAATCGGAAGCACTCAGTGTCGAATAATTCGGCTAGGGATGTGATAAAAAGAAGCGGTACTATGTTACATCAGGTATGCTGAGAAAGAACAAGAGAGGCGAATTCGTTTCGCCTCTAAATCAGACGAAACACTGTTGTTTGTACTTCCCCTGAGGCTCTTAGATTAGTGGGAAGATCTTCAGAGATTAGGGGAAGACAAAACTATAGCAATTGGTGGAAGTAGTAGTAAGCATGTAAGAGAGCAGGTATATGCAGAAAAAAATACAACAAAGTCAGACTATCAAGCTAATACAGGAGTAAACCCCAATACTTATTTTTAGGACGCACAGGTATACCCCTTCCATCTATTAGGTGATCCCATTCGAAAATGTGAGACATATAGAGGAATGGCAGAAAAGCAAAGGGGATAGGGCAGCGGGCTACCATACCATTTGGAAGCTAGTACCTTCAGCTAGGTATCTGTGAAATTGGCAAACTACCCATAGAAGACGTTCTCGAGAAATGGAAAAGAAATCCGAGCGGTCAGAAAACACCGAATCTTCGAATCAAGCGTCGTACGAGGAAAATGCACGGCTCAACTTTGAATTGTGCCAGACCAGCAATGCGTGAAATGGTGTTCTCGAAATAAAAGGTGGAAGGTTTGGTTCAGGAGCCCGAAGAAGGAAGAAAGGAAAAATTTGTTGTCGTGGATGGTCCCATAATGTTCATCCTGCACAAGAAAAAAGGTGGATGAAGTCAAGAGCTGATGTATGCCTGGACCTTTGTATAGCTTGCCCGCAAGACTGACATCCCTGCTCCAACTGCTGCCCCACTTACGTCCGATTAACTGAGGATGGTCAAGAGGGTGTGCATATGATTTCCTCAATTTTGCAGAAGCACGAACGCAATACCGACTCTATGCCTGTAGCAATAATGTTCATAAAATGTCATTCACAACCGTGAAAACCCCTTCTGCCCTTAGAGAAAAATGGGTGGTGTTGAACTATCATCTTAAAAAGCCGTATTTCGAAAGCGTCGATTTTGTATGAATGCAGATGTGAAACCGCCCGAATTCTGCCATGAAGAGTTACGTG
>MU951169.1:0-13202 GCA_036418165.1 Cooperia oncophora
GTGTCGGACTTCGGAGGGGAGAACTGCACTAACGACATATCCATCCTGCACCAAGTTGTATGGTGGCAGGTGGACGTGGCTGTCAAAGAGATCCGAGTAGAAGTCGTGGATGACCTTCTCCATTGCCCTTCTGGATGCGGTGATTGTTCCATCCGGACGTCGGAGGGCGGTCATCTTGGTCTTACAGTTGGCGAAGTCGCGGCGGGCGTTGCGTATGCTCTTCCCAGCCTCTGCGGCTTCCACCAGTACTGCTGCTCTTCTCTCCTTGAGGTCTTCCTTTATCGCTTCTCTGCATAGCTTCGCAAGCTCAGACGTCAGCTGGTAATTGCCTGCGGCTCGTGCGGCTCCACGTTGGCGAATCAGCTCGAGTTTCCAGAGATAGACGCTTCTTGGTAATCTTGGAACCCTCTGACTTCTTGGCGCAGTCGTGAAGATGTGCAACAAGCCGTTCGTATTCCTCGTCGATGTTGTCGATGACAGAATCCTCCCAGAGCCAGCGAGAGAAGTGAAGTGATCCCAGTTGATGGTGGTCTTGGGGCTTCGCTTAGCTTTGCGGCTCTCTCTCCTCAAATCGAAAGGGATCGTTGCGCGCAAGAGCAGGAACGATGCGTCGGATCCGTTGAGAATCTTAGCGGACAACAGCGACATCGGTCTGGCAACTTCGATTGCAGATGATGTGGTCCTCGTTATGGAATTGTCCACCAGGATACTCCCATGTCCACGTAGAGAGTAGGGCTTCTGGAACTGGCGAGTTACCATGGATGGTATGGGTCGACATGATAAACTCAGACAGCCTTTCACCCTGCTCATTCCACTCCGTTCCGTGAGTTCCGATGTGAAGTTCTTCAGCCGTTCTTCTTGGTCCGATCTTAGCGTTGAAATCACCGACGATGACCTTGAAGAAGGTATGATCTTCTTGTAGAACTTCTCCAATTCCATATAGAACGCTTCGAGCTCATCCTCGTCGTAGCTTGATGTTGGTGCGTAGGCGACGAAGATTGTCAAAGCTGGAGTTGAACCACATCTTCTCAATCGCAAACGTCCGATTCGGGTCGTCAGATTTTCGTACGAATCGATGTTCATGGCCAAGTGCGTGTTGACGAGGACGCCCACACCGCCAACGCCTCTGCTGTCGCATGTTCCGAGGAACAGTTCTTCTCCAGTCTCGTATACGGCGTGTAGCGGGCGATGCCTCCTCGTCTCGGTCAGTCCGATGACGTCGTACTTGATCTTCCTGGCTTGCAACATCAGATCTTCGATGTGAGCTTCCGATGCAAGCGTCCGTGCGTTGAAAGTACAGATCGTCATCCTAGTCCTGGGCGACTTGAATCTCCATTGGCCCTGTGATTTTAGCAGCCTCGCCCGAGCGGTCCCAGCCGACGTCGCCCTGTCGGTGGTTCCCTCAGGTTCAGGGGAATAAGGCCATGATTGTTAATGTTTTTGGCAAGAAGAAATTTGACCACGCGTAGCTCGCCAGGCTCTGACGTGGCACCCTCCGCATTGGTACGTTTTTGGAACAGTCCAAAACCGTTCACCCCACGCCACGATGAGGCTGCGGATAGGATTTGTGGGGGGGGGGGGGGGGAAATCTTGCCAATCTCACTTTGGTAAACTTGTGCACTCTTGTAAAGCTAGAGCAGGATCGTCTAGCCACCATCCCAAAACGTGTCAACTCGAGAAAACGCTACCTAGATGGGTCGACACATTTATGGGAAAAAAAGCTCCTTCCCCGTCGATGAAACTGCCGACCTGCAGCGCCTACTCTTGCTCAGGAATAAGGAGTGTAAGTGGCGACGCGCCTGGCGCGCACACAATGCAGAAGGTCCCTGTGGGTGACGTTGCCATTGCGCGCTAACCTGGTGTCAGAGCTGCGCTGGCGTTGTGAGGTTCTTTATCATACTTGTATCAGACGGACTTTTCAACACCCGAGCAAACTTTTCAACTCCCTTCAGATCAAAACTTTAGCAACCAGTCTTTTCTTAGTCCTCCCCTCTTTAGGCCTTTAATTCAAGTGCTTTATCATGAGCCAGATGTGTGAGCTAAGTTGGGACTGAACAAATCAATTTCTATTGAATAAGTTTGATTCTAGAATACTTGCCATGGATGTAGCCGACTTCCATGCCGTGAAGGTACCACACTTGTCTTAGCCTATCATATAAATGAACGTTACACGCAACGTCCTCTGGATGATTTTATCCTTTTCTCGACAATATCAACAACTGATAGTCTCCCTTATGGTGAGCTTTTGTAGAAGATTAGATGCGAATCGATCCAGTGTTTCCGCGAAAACATCACTTCATCCTTCGCGTACAGTCCCATTCGCGTTGTCGCATGCTGGGGCGTGTCAGGATACATTTATGAGCTGCGCACTTGTTTCGCCACCAAATGTTGAAGCGCAGGCGATAATGTTAGGTTGTTCGAAAAGTCCTGCAACACTTTGGCCAAATTTTTCGAATTAAATTTCTGGTCAGTAAAGGACAATCTCCAATCTTAACCAAGGAACCGCAGCATGAAATGACTAGGAACTAGTGCCTTTCTTTTGCACAGCTTCTCATTTCCATTCTCATAGAACTACGGCAACTGTGGTAAAAAGAAGAGGTGGACCTCATTCTCGAGTTGAGGTTGATTTTCGGAACTTTTGCTTTGTTAAGGATGCGATAGTGACCAAAGGAGGTGGTAATTGAAGGCTGCTAACTTTGTTAAATAACCTGAGTACGGTCGCATTCTCTGAAATATCTTCTCCGAAATGCATGATCTTTTGGCGTAGCCTGATCCCCACAATGGTAACACACTCGCAATTAACCGAGTAGTAGAGAAAAATTGAGTATTTCTGAATGAATTCAAGCGTGACGTCATCCATATTTTAAAGTCGATTAAGGTGGACTGTGGTCCTTACAATGGTGCTGGTATCCAGTGATACCGCTTGGAAGTCCCATCAATAACATACTGAAATCCTTTATCCCATGCACATCTTCTTTTGGCTAAGCAATCTACTTTACTTTGAGAGATCCTGCGAGGGACATGTGCATGATGTACGCAAGGACTCCACCACTCGCTACCAACCACAAGAACTCACAAAACTTCCTACGCTGTGTACAAGGAAAAGAAAACTCAGTCACGGTCATTCGGTATGACTTGTCAGACGGGTCCAACTCATGAGGCATCCTCATGAAAATTTCCGATAAACAAGACAGCGGAGAAGCATGGCAGTTGTCAGTCAGGTGGAGCCTAGAGAGGTTGCCAACTTACCGGTGGTTACGTTCGGCTGCGCCTCAAGAAGCTTGAGTAAAGGGCCGTCATTCTGTGCTGATGGGCGACCTATACATTGCCTAACTACGAGTTAAATAAGTCCAGCCTAGAAGCGCTGATGCAAAAGCTACCCTCTGCCATGGCAAGCGATATCCTTCCTCAAGACAACGTAGGGTGTCAGCTTCCTTGACTACGGCGAAGTGGCCCTACAGGAACTCATAATATGGGACAGGTCGAAAAGTACCTCGATCTGGGGGACTTTTAAGCTTTGAAAACTTCCTCAAAGTCATGATATACCCATGTGCAGAAACCCCAGAGGACAGTCTCCACTAATCAGGGATAAAAACATCCAAAATGATTTTTGGTCTTTTTCTAGAACAATTCAATCAAAGTGTCGCAGGACTTTTCGAACAACCTAATAGTGGTAGGAAAGCGAGCTGTGCGCGCGCCAGACAAAGCTCTCTCTCCTACTCGTGCGCCCCAGCATTTGCAGCAAGCAAGACTACTCATTTTTCAAGAGTAACTCAGTGTGCAGAGTGCGACTGCTGCCATTATCGTTTTGGTAGTCATAGTCTTATCGTAGTTGAAGCAGTCACATCTGATATATTTATTCAAACAGTTCAGAGATGGGAGCAAATTATGGCAACCGCGCACGATTGCGAAGCTTCTTCGACTTACCGACTTTCTTCATAGTTTCTTAAAGTAGCGGAAACTATGAAGAATCTGAATCTCGATAAGTTGAAGAAGCTGGAATTACCACCTCGTCTCCAACCTATGACTGATTCCCACCAAAAAGGCCGTCCGGCACGCCACATTCAGAAGCGTATCAGGTTGAGCAAGGCTTTCGTCTGTCGGATCAGTGGAAGGCTCAAAGGCTAGACTGATAGGGAACCTAGCTACAGGTGGACCTTTGCTATAGATTCATACCCTCGAAGACAAATCCTGCGCTCAGCCACTTCATCGGCCTCCTTCCTTGTTCTTGTAGTCTGGCCCGCGGCTTCTACGATCGTCTCTTTTTCGCGGCTCAGTTTGTACGTGTCCGAGTAACTCCACCTCAAACACTGCAACCTCATCCGTGCAGCTGATTCCCCGAAAAGAACTTTACGACCGTACAAATGACAATTCCATGCTTTTTCGTCCTGCAGCTTCGTTTTTCACTGAAAGCCTTGAAGGCGGAGTCACTGGAGAGAACTAGGCGTCACTGAACTTATACTGCGCTGTAGCCCCCTACCTTACAATTTTTTGCCGCGAAACCGTTGTTCATCCCCACTGTCTCCCGCCACAATACTTTCAACTTCTACACTCGATCGCGGACCGTGCCTTCAAGCGCCGAAGAAGCTGCGCCCCCCAGAAGTGGCAGTTCTACCGCATCCTTAGTTGTACTGCCCACCAAGACTCAAAGGCTATTTCCTGCCAGGGTTCAGTTTTTGAACGACATATTTCGTTTCCTTTTTGCTTTTAGATGGAATCAGCATTGGATGACGTGAAAAAACGATTAGTGAGCTAGAGGCGCCAGGATATCGCTTTTCTGGCATAAAACGAGTAGGTATGAAGCACTTGTTTAGTGAGGTTTTCAGGATCCTTACCCTGGGTGTTCACCATGCTTTTTTGACATTTTCCTCAAAGGAAGAGTCACTTAGCAATTATAGGTTTGTAACTGAATGCCACTGTCCACAATATACAACTGCGGGGTTTGTCTTCAAGACGGAGAAAGTTGGAGGCGCACCAAGTTCCACGGCACTTCCAATTTGATTTTAAGAGGCTAGTTTTCCCTTCCATCATTCCCAGTTGCAAACATGACCATTACCGATTTCAAAATCATCGCAATCCCTTCTCACAATTGGTCAAATGGGTGACGAACGCTCTGCATGCTGTACGCAGATGCTGATATCATTTTCATTTTGGCATCTAAAACATCTGTTTACAGAAAAGCTACTGAATTATGGTCCAGAAAATGGGCCCCCTTTGTCGGCTTTGTTGAAGCCGGGAATCACTCGGTGCACCGTCTCTGTACTAACACAAGCATGTGTGCTCGAGCGAAATTTTGTTGGAAGCATCGTGCCCTTTGAAGCAAATTCGATGCTTTCAGTAAGATCCTGCTCCAAGAAACAATCATTTCGATCCCACGCAGGACGCCCTGTAAATTGAACTATACTATGGGAAACCAATGTTTTACAGTGACTGTTAAAAGCTTGCGTCCGATTTGGCTGTGGAAGTTCCCTTCGAAGTTTACGGATCCTAAACAATCTACCATTCTGGGTGCAGGAGCGTCCTACCATTTATTTCATTCACTGCTCCTTATGCGTCCTGCTCCTGCATGATTGCAGTTGTGAAACACTTGAAATGGTTCTCCAAAAAATGGTGATGGAAGATAATTATCACAGCAGTGACAACGTACTTTTCTGCTGTTCATGAAATCTCTAGGGAGAGATAAGTTACGCTTTTTAAAATTTTGGACCCAGTAATCGAGGGGTTTAGGACAGGTGATAAACTTGGATATTCCGTCTTCTTCTTTCGGTACTCAACGCCCTTCGATTCCAAGTAGGCGAGAGTTTTCCAACGCCCTTCGTTTCATGTGCTGGCACCCAATCCTGTAGCAGTACGAAGTTTCCAAGACGGTACAGGCGACGACATGAAGCAGGATATTCTCCTCGAGCTGTTCGATGTAAGAGTCAGTGTTTACTTTCAATTCAACAAAATATCGGTCTTCCCATTCCACGAACTTCCGGCCCATACCGTCAACCCGCGCCTTGACCCTTGCAGAGAAGATGATATCCTGGACCATAGCGACGTTGTCGGAGCTGCTCGATGTTGGATGTCTCCACATCAACAGTGCCGGTCCCCAGCTGGCTGATGAGTGACTCGATACAAGGAGTTTCTAAGCTATTTGGAAGGTGACGTGTACCCCATTGGCCTTCTTCAGTCCCTGCGATTGGAGATGGGTTTACATTTTGGTGTACATGAAGGTGATGTACGAGAGCCTGCTCGAGGTATCTTCTGCCCTGGTACTCGTTTATACATCTTCTGTCTGGGCTGCGTAAATGTATTGATATGTGACTCGGCCAAAGTGTCTTTTTTGGCTCCCCGCCCCCTTCTACAGTCCTCATCATTGCGGACCGGTGGGGCGTGTCAGCCAGTATGAGTGTGCACACTGTTGAAGCCGTTCTCAGCCTTTTTGTTGAAACGCGTATGCGACAAAAAGTGGTAGAAAACGAGTAATACGAAGGATATAATACAGTAATGTCACTTGCCCGCTTCAACAACTGGTGCAGAACGACTTTGGCCCCGCGCCAAACGCAGCCGCACTGAACCGCCCCGACAGTACGCAATGATGAGGACTATATGTGAACATCCACCCAGCATCTAGAGCCTGCTCATTGTTAGCATAGCGGTGGTACACGGGCCGCTCCTGATGAAAGAATTTGAATGAGCTGCGGTCTAATTAATCACAGCCTGATACCTGAGTCATATCGATTGCAGTGTGATTGCAAGCAGCGTAGCGATGAGATGTGTACCAAATTTATCGCGTATGCCCCTATAGTTGTTACCCTCTCATTACTGATATCCCCCATCTCCCAACCCCACCACCTGCATCACGTGATGGATTCACCTACCTCCCGCTTGTGACAACGCTATGGCCTTAGTGACTCTCTCATACTCCTTTATAACGATACTCATCAGCTTGCCATCTGTTGCTGTCACTTCCTATTACCCACCACAAGTGTCCGTGTGCCACTCCCCATATCACCTTGGACGTGTGCTCCCACTGATGCGATGATGCGGGAAGGCGTTAGGAAAACCCAATAGCATTCTGCCTTCGCTCATAGAGCGCGCTTGTAGAACTTTTCGGCACTGAGTGACACATTCAGTACAGACTCTGACCTCAACCCCTGCATCCTTAGAGTCCGTCTCGCCAAAGACCTGGAATCTTATGACGGTTGCGATAAACTTGACTATGACGGTTAGCTCATGATAAATAAATCATGGACCATGGCGAGGCTGGTCGAAGAGCTAGACGGTTGGCCTCTCACACCACTCTAGCGACCCTCTCTGGAAAGTGGATCAGCCGTCACCCAGCTTCATCAAACTTATTGTAGACGGTCTTGAGCTCGATGAGGATGAGGGATGACTTCACATTGTTGTGACCGTGAAGGCTGATGTAGAGTACTTGCTCGTGCTCATAGGCAAGCATCTTAGCACCACCATATCATGGGTCTTTCACGTGGCTTAACACTGCCCGCAAAAATGACTTTGACGGCTTCCACTTCGCAGACGAAGCGTCCTTTTTTCTTCCTCTTTTACTGCACTGTCATAAAAGGATAAGTTTTAGTTGATACCGTTTTCTAGAAGTGCACGGCGAAAAAGCGCCAAAGTGGTGCCCTGTCAATTTTGCCATTCTCCCGACAGACTGGTTCTCTTGAATTTTTGTCAGTATGCTGCAGTTTTTTTAATTAATATGTTTCAACTAACATCACAAATTCTGATTTGAGGAAACGATTCAATGCACAGTGAGTACAAGATGTTCATAAACAGCGGCTCTAATCATTTATCAAGTTTGAAAAGCTAGATGAGAGAAAGTGAATGCTTCTTAATAGCGTTAGAAGACCAAAGTTGAAATTTGCCTCTTGCCAATGAGATTCAACACAAATCTCTCGTTGATTGGTAATTACCATTAGCACACTGAAATCAGACTATCATGTTGAATCTTTAGTTTGTCTATCTGTAACTATGAAGTTGGAATGTTTCTTTGGTGTCGATTAGTCAATTTTAAAGGAAACCAGTCGGATCGCCCGGCTAACGCCGAGCTCTCCTCCTTCTCTTTAGCTCGGCTTCGCCGAGCTGGCCTGGCTTCGCCAGGCGCTCCATAATTTTAACGGAGCGTTTTCAATAGTGGGCTGCTCATATGGCGATGTATCGACATCCGCATTATATAATAGGATGAGTTCATTCTCTAGCGCTATCATAGAAGTGATGGCTAAAGGAAAATTTTGCACACTGAGCCTTCAATACTTGGCAGTATAGTGATAAGAGATGTAATAAGAACGCCCCTTATCTTTCTTATCAATTGATAAGATTGCCTGTCACCCGTCAACAATGTCCCTATCACTACTACTCTATAACTGAACAACAACGGCAACGTTCCTTATCAGCCCCTATCAGCTGTTATCACGTCCTGTCACCTGCCGTCGATGTCCCCATCCCCCCACTCTACATCATTTCTCTGAAATCAACGCCTAGCTGATGCTGTGTCCTGCGTTATGAGTACGGTGGCTTACCGTTCTAACTCCCCCTATCAAATCTTATCAGCTGATATCACTCCCTGTCATCAATAATGTTCCTGTCCCATACCCCTACACCATACCTTTGGAATCAACTTCCCACTGTTGCTGTGTCCCGCACTATGGACTCGGTGACCCTTCCCTTCAGACGCCTCTTATCGGATCTTATCAGCTGATATCACTCCCTGTCACCCACCAATAATGTTCCCGTCACAGCCTCCATATCACTGCTTGGAATCAACTTCCTATAGCTACTGGGACCGGCGCTATGAATTTCGTGACAGACAGACAGACGCACACACACACACACGGACATAGCCGATTATATAAAGTAGGATGGGATTCCACAGAATCCTTTCATTCCTATAAACCACTAAACTTTGTGTGTCCTTGTATGTATGTAAGTGTGTGTCTGTCCGTCCTGCCAAAGGCCTCAGCGGGTTCGAATCGCCAGCCTGAGGAAGAACGACCTGCTAAGTAAAATCGAAAACCGCGATTGTGGCAGATGTGTCAATCCCAATGTTTTGACGTGAATCAACGCCTCCGCTAAATAAGACAAGGCCCATTGGGTACACTCCGAACCTATTGCAACGAGCTTTGCTGCCGGGCACGCAGGATATGTGCTCGTGCGGGGCAGGGTGGTGGAAGGCCCGCGTGGGAGAGTGCCAAGGGCCCCCTCCCCCTCTGCTTCCTTCCCCTTGCACGTGCTCAGCCCGACCTGAGCATGTGCAAGTGAAGGAAACAGAGGGAGGGGTACGGTGAAGGGATCCGGGTGAGGAGGATGGAAGCACGCAAGCAACAGCAAAAGAGAGAAGGCAACGCTATAGCAAAATAAGACAGTTAATCCATAATGAAGAAATGCACTAGGATGTTGTTTTGATTGTGGATACCCTCATCCTATCCTACTACATATAATCCGCTATGTCCGTGTGTGCGTGTGTGTGTGTCCGTCTGTCTGTTTGTCACCGAAATCATTAAGGGCGAGCGTCGCAGATAAGTATAGGAAATGACAGTTCCGGGTTAAGAAGTGATATACACGGCAGGACGTGAACACTTTTGGTGGGTGACAGGAGGTGATAACACCTGATAAGATTCGATAAGGGGCCTTAGAAGGGGAGGGTGACCGAAATCGTAGCGCGAGTTGCAGCAGCTGCGGGACCTTGATTTCAAGGAGTGATACACGGTGGAGGATGGCTGACTTTGGGTGAAACAGAGCTGATAACATCTGAATCAAGATTCGATAAGGGCCTCTAGAAGGAGTGCTGCGGTGTACAAATCTGTAGCGCGAAGTTCTAGCGACCTGCAGGACCTTGATTTTCAGAGGAGTGAATACGGCAATCGAGGGATCAGTGGGTGACAGAAGTGAATTAACCTGATAAGATTCCATAAAGGGCCTTAGAATGGGAGGGTGACCAATTGTACGCACGGTTGCAGGCTTTGGGACCATTGTTAAAGGAGGAATAACGGAGTGGTGGGACGAGCTACGATCGGTCGTTCAGGGACTCCTGAGCGTGCCATTTCGGCGTTTAAGTCCGCCGGACTTGATCAGAGGTAGAGTGGACATGGGGATGGACAGAACGCTATACATCCTGAGAAGATCTGGGCTTAAACGGAGACTTAGGCAGTCCGGTCTGGACCGTTAAAGAGTGGATAGGGAGGAGGCGGCCCACCTGCGTACTATGAGTGTAGGAGGACGCTTGAGTTTTTCGCATGATGTGGGGTCACGTGCATGGAGTACCAAACTGGTGTTCATTTTTCCTGAACGCCTCTGGGAATGCCAAAAATGGAGTGGAAAAAAAGTCCATGGAAACCGACTGTTATTGAGCCTGAATGGGCTCTAAATCACTCGCAAGTTCGGCCAGTTGCTGCCTATAGGGTCCTTATAAAGGTTGTACTGGTACCTATGAGAAAAGTGGTCGTCAATGGGGTCTTACTTGTGGCACGTAGTTAAGAGTCGACGGCCAATTCGGGCTCTTAAGCAATCGAAGTGGTGCCTGTGCCAACGATCGGATGGCCTAGTGGATAGCGTGGAGGATTCCCAAGCAGGCAGTGGGGATGGGGATGATGGTTCGACTCCCTCGGCTTGCACGTTTTTGCATTTTTTATTTTCCGTTGTTGTCGCTTCCATATACGTCTGTTAATGAATTTTACTCGGATATCTGCCATTTATAGGCACATCCTAAATAGTTATACCCCGTAGTCGGTGCTATTCAGCAATTTCGATTTCACATACCATTAAGCAAGAACTTGTCTGAAAGCTGAGCTTATGTTATTCGATGCCCTGATCATGACTATGGCATTTACTTTCAGCTCTAGTGCCATTTATCTCCAATTTGGAGCCACGTCTTTCTCCCACTGGAGTCGCTATGTACATTCGTTTGAGGGACTTGCAGGGCCATTCTGACGCCAGATTGGATTGACGTCAAGAATAAGTGTCAGAATCGTGATCAGGACCATCGATTACCCCTATAGGCAAACTTTCAGCCAAAAAATTTTTTTTGACTTTTTTGAGTCTGTGCATTGGGTTATGCTCAAGAGTCACTTTGTTGAAGTCGTACTTTTGCTGGTTATCGAAACCCTCATTCAGTGGTACGGAAACAAAAAACTAGCAACAACCATAAACGCCATCGAAAAAAAGAACAAAATAGTCATCATTCCTCCAGGTGCATTTGATGAAGAAATCGGATGAGTCTCTCCTCTTGGTAGGGGAGGACGACATCTTCGTTGAGCGAGAAGTCGTGGGGGTCGACAAATGTCCAGGATGGTTTTTCACTTGTTCTGCGGCCACCCATGCCCATGCCAAGTATGAATGGACCTTATGAGCACCAAATCCGCGATGCGGCTGCCCGGCGGCCCACCACGTCATCGCTACGTCATCGCAGCTCCAAAGTTGTGGGTCTCCGGTCATCACTGTCGACCAAATGGTCGGTCTATCACAACTCAAAAAAAGTCAAAAAAATTTTTTTGGCCGAAAGTTTGCCTATAGGGGTAATCGATGGTCCTGATCACGATTCTGACACTTATTCTTGACGTCAACCCAATCTGGCGTCAGAATGGCCCTGCAAGTCCTCAAACGAATGTACATAGCGACTCCAGTGGGAGAAAGACTTGGCTCCAAATTGGGGACTACGTGCCACAAGTAGGACCCCATTGGCGACTACTTTTCTCATCGATACCAGTACCTTTATAAGGACCCTATAGGCAGCAACTGGCCGAAGTTGCGAGTGATTTAGAGCCCATTCAGGCTCAAAAACAGTCGGTTTCCATGGACTTCTTTTTCACTCCATTTTTGGCATTCCCAGAGGCGTTCAGGAAAAATGAACACCAGTTTGGTACTCCATGCACGTGACCCCACATCATGCAAAAAACCGTTTTCAAAAAGCGCTCCACGTCCTGAACGACCTCCCTAGTAAGTGAAAGCAACTCATAAATTGTTGAAAGCGTCATCATGCGGGAATCCGCAACACCGCTTACTGCCACAATGCGATTGATATGACAGCGTCATCAAGGCTTCTGTACAGTTCCTACACAACTTACTCCTATGCTCTTACAGCTATCATGTACGGCCGCTAAAGCATGATGCAAGAACATGATTATCTTCCATCAACAACCCGCGGAGCGAGGATCCATTCGGAAGAACGCAAGACGCCGAATGCGGGAGTGCATTCCAGAAAAAAACCCTACAGTGGTGGAGAACGCATTGAGCGGTAGGATGCTTCGAAGGCTGCTCTTACAGGTTACTGAATTTTCGTGTGAGGGTTATGGAGATTTTTGGTACTAACCCCGAGAAAAGAATGGACAAAAGGATAGATTTCAGCGTTACATTGGGACAACGGTTACAATTCTACCATATATAATCGACTATGTCCGTGCGTGTGCGTCTCGTCTCTTTGACACGAAATTCATAGCGCCGGTCCCAGTAGCAGCGAGATATTGGTTCCAAGAAGTGACGTAGAGGGTGTGACGGGAACACTATTGGTGGGTGATAGGAAGTGAAGTTGATATCAGTTGATAATATCTGAAAGCCAGGTCTGGAAAAATGGAAAAAAATGGATGTGGATGGATGTAATGGAACACTAACCATATTCGTAATGCGGGTCACAGCATCAGCCAGGTGTATGATTCCAACATATGATTTAGGGTATGGGACAGGAACATTATTGGTGGATGACAAGAACTGTCACTATCTGATAAGATTCGAGATGTTAGAAGGGATACTGGAGTACGCGCAGCAAGCGTGGAAGGTTGGTTCCAACGTACGATGTAGGGTTTAGGAAAGGAACACTAGGTTGGTGACAAAAACTGCCTGACAAGACTGGACAAGGGGCGTCAGGCTCTTTCCTTTGATGTCATCAGAAGTTCTGAAGTATCAGAGCGCGTGTATGCTGCACGATCCTCTGGCCAGATTCAACTTTAACCCATTGCTCGAGCTATTTTCAATTATTTTTCTAGCATTTTGCTGGAAAATGCACTGTGACGGTTAGGCGTATTTTGCACACTCTACCTCGCTTAAGGGAAGAGTGCCTAGCGAAGCCAGGAGAAGCGCCCTGCGGCAGCCGGGTGATCCGACTGGTGGTATGATATAATGCAAAAGGAGCAGGGCATGAGCTGTGAAAATCAGAAATATATACCATGTTCATATTGAACTTACCACTTTTCAAACCAAGTTCACCA
>MU951179.1:0-15890 GCA_036418165.1 Cooperia oncophora
CATGAGTCGAGGACAACAATGTAAATGAGGACGGCAAACGACGTTCGGTATAAAATAAAGGCAGAAAGATATATGACAAAGAAGGGGCAGTTAGGCAGCAGGAGGGTGGGGTTTAGCTTCCCATCGATGTATCGACCCATCTAGATAGCCTTTTCTTGAGTTGACACGTTTTACCATGGTGGCTAGACGAGCTTGCTCCAGCTTCACAAGAGTTCACAAGTTTCACCAGAGTGAGACTTGTAAACCGGAAGTGAAGCAGTGAAAGTGCAAAATGCTCCCCCCCCCCCGTCGCCGAACTGCGCCGAGAGAACCTTAAGATCGGGAAGATGCAAAGCCGGTAGTGAAATAACTAAAGAGAAAGTAAAACGGAAAATGGTGCTGCGACATGAATTAGACAGAGCAGAGACCAACAGAGCCATTTCTTAGAAACTTCGCACAGAGTTGTAGCGGGGTGTTTTGTAGAGAATGGGAAAGCTAAAACACGCCTACAAGGGCCCCCTCACGAGCCTGTACTGATGCTACCCAATAAAATAATTTTGGCGAAAGAGGGCTCACCCGTTGAAGGTGGAATGCGGCACGCAATCATTCGAATGGCTTACTGATGCGATGTGGCCTATACAATGACTTGCGGGAGCCAGCCGATGTACAAGTCAGTGTTTTATCCTCCCAGACGAATCTGGTACCAATTTACCGTCCCCGGAGGGTAGAAGGCTTGGTTGGCCTGGGCGGGTGTCGACCTGGGATTCGAACCCAGGACCGCGCGAGTGGTAAGCGTGCCACTTGTCACTACACCACCTCCGATATTTAGATTATTCAAGCAAAATCCCTTCTCTCTTTCCTCTTTTTCTCCGAAGATCTTCTTTAATTACAGATTCGCGACCGCAAATTGCGGGAAACGGAACTCAGATAGGCACAAAGAAGTTCTAAGTATCTGATTAGCGGAGAAAAGCAGGTGAAAAAGCAGTCCGAAATGTTATAGAGAAAGATAACATAGTGGCTAGTAGCATAGCAGCGGTGAGGGTCGGCATGGGCCTAAGGGGTGTCCATGGGCCTAATTAGTCAGCTTCTAGCGGAGTTCTTGCCGTTTTTCACATTTTGAAAGTAGCGCAGCCTCAAAAATCGCCTTCCGGATCGTCCGACACATTTGAGAGGTCATAGCCTTATTTTTTTTTTTTTTTTTTGTTTTTAGGCCGAATGTGCTTTAAGTAAGGATTCGAATGAACTACATAGTTATTTCTAACAACTGCTGCAGAAACGTATCGCCAACAATTCTCGATATGGAGAGGGCTGGCTCCGAGCATGCGTCGGTGGGCCTTCGGATGATATTTTCATGCGAGACAGCTGCCACTCCGTCTTCTTCTAAATGAAGGCAAGATCACAGTTGTTCAAAAACGGCAATATCCGTATAAAAGCCACGCCTGAATGAAGTACGAAGCCAAGCCTTGTTGTAGCCACATTTGAATGATGTACGCAGTCAGAAATAGCGAAATAGTATCTATGAGATGTCGAAGAAAACAGATGTAAAGACAAACCAGGTAGGTAAGAGGAAGATGGTAGCACATACTTGTACTTTGAACAGGGTCAGTCTGCTTTCTGGTCGCTATACTGGCTGCGACCTGGGTACTGATAAGTGGACACTCGAAAATCCATGAGAAATCAGCCATTTGCCGGATCTGCACGCAAACAGTATCAAGGCTGGCCAAACAAGCATTCACATCAATAGATTTAGATCACGGCTGCCGTCCTGCTTTTTTGATCATCAGCTGTTTACGGTGGAGGCAATTTCGTGAAATGCCTGGATCCAGCATTCTACTGCAGGAAAGGTCTCCCAACAGAGTTCGACTTCTTTGTCAGAAATGGTGTTCGGATGTTGTGTGTAATTGATACTGTGAAGAGAGTACTGCTCATTTTTTTATTAGGTTGTTCGGAAAGGAATGCGCGTTTAAGTGTAAAAAATTTTTATTATATAAAAACGAAATTAAACAAGGTCAATCTAAAGATAATCTCCATTACTAGCAATGACTTGTTGCCAACTGTACGCAAAAACTTCGCCAAAAGAGCCTCTTTCACTACTTTTCCCCTCGGGTGTGTCGTTAGGTCCGCCGCTGCCCCTGTGAGCCGAGTGGGTCACTTAGGTCCACCCAAGTGCGTCGTTAGGACTTGCTTGAAGTCTTACCACATACAAGCTCGCATTCGAAATTTTTGGTCGAGCATTTTCTGAACTTTTTTGTTTCTGCATAAAAAACAAGGTAGACATAGAAAAAATATATCAAAAGTGCGCAATAAAAACCTCTCTCTAATGGACAAAACTGTTTTGAAAAATCTCCTATAGTAGAAGAGAAATAAGACAAAGTCGACTGCGCATTCTTTCCGAAAGACTAATAGTTTAAAGTCTGACGACGCATCACAGAGGCAGCTCATTTTTTTAAAGCTGGACGTATTATAAGTGAAAGACGGCACTGGCTGACAGCGTCCGCAGGGCATTGGCTTGGGATTTATGTACGACTCTATACGACTTCCCCCAGCCTCTGTGCTCTCGTGCCCGAGGGGGGGGAATATAGCAACTTTTAACAAAATTATTGGCTGTCGAGCGGGGGGGGGCATATAGTACGCGGAAAGAGGAAAGTCAGCTGAAAAGTCAACGGACCACTCCCAACCGAAAACGTGAATAGACCCCTCCCAAAAATGATCAAATACGACCCTCCCTTTACAACGTCCATGAAGCGAGAAAAATCAACTATCAAAATAAATTTTTCTCAGCCCAAATACGACCCCCCTGGCGACCAAATACGACCCCCCCCCTATTGGGGATTCCCCAACAACGATGTGCCCTGCCGCGCCCGCGGCGAAGAGTTCATTTTCAGGCCAACTTTGGAGCAGATCAAGAGGTCCCCTATTCAACTGTGAGATGGAAACACTGACTTGCGCATGGCTGACTCCTGCAATTCATTCATTTGAACAGGCCTTATAGCATGCAGGAAGCCTTTAATGGTGCTGTATAGATGTAGAGTGCATGCCGCATCCTAAAAGGGGTGAAACTATGGCGAAAGCCTCCTCCTTTTTGAGAGAGTGAAGCTCTTTCATTGGACAGCCCATGTACCATACTTTCATTCAGAGGTCCTACAGAGTTCTGAGGATTTCTTAGAGAGCTAGATTTTGTAAGTTGTCGTGGATATTTTCAATTTGACATATGTCAGGTTATGCTGCGTTCGGTGGGAGTCACTAATAGTTCCAATTAGTTCTGTCAGGTAAGTGTGGTACCAATTCGGAGAGATTTCAGAGAGAATCCATTGGAAACAAAGAAAAACAATATTGGAAAAAGAAAACACTTCAAATCAGAGATGGTCCGCTTCACCTGAAGCCTGAAGTGCTGCTTGCCGCCACTTGCCTGCCTGCCGCCACATCGACCAAGAAATTATGCCCAAAGTGGTGCCCGAGTGGTGCCCCTTCTTACCATATCTGCCACTAGCGGCACGTTGGTTGGAAGTTTTGGTCGAGTCCGTACGACGACCACCCCTCTTTTCTCTGTTTTTCCAGAATTCCCGAAAATTTTCCTTTTTTTCTCCGAAGTTTTGCGGTCGAGTGGTATATATGCGTATGTGAAAACAGGAAAACATCGGAAAACCAGGAAAAATTCTTCTGGACCGTCGGTTCCGAGATTTCTGCAAGAAGACAAATACGCACCTTCACCCTCCTCTTGAGCGTCCCTACCGGTGAAACAAGAAAAACGAACTATTACAAAATTTTCTCCCGGACGCGCAAGATAGCGCCCCCAGTCCGCAGCGATACAACATATGACCGCCTGTTGGGGGATATTCCCCAACGATAAGTTGGCAAAATTTGTAATTGTTTATTACACAGGTAATCCTGTGTGGTGTAAGTAAGGAAAAAAATCGATAACGCAAAACCAAAACCAAATAAACAGCAAAAACAGCTACTAGAACTTGATGCGTATGAATAAAACCACTACCAAAATTCGAGAGCGTGAAAAAAAACTAGTATAAAACTGCCATGAAGCTCAAGAGAGGAAAACAATGAATACAAGTAAACCGAACTGTGCTTGAAAGGTATTATGACGTGAGATGTTTGTCTAAAGCAGCCTTGAAAACGCTTAGTTTGTTCGTGGTTACTCCCAAGCGTACCAGTCTGTTATACTCTGGGGCAGTCCTGTTAACATCTCTGGGGCAGTCTGCTTAAACGTCCTCTGCCACATACGGTCACACGCGCCAGCAAATTATCAAACCCAGGATTAATGGGATTAGATGTCCACAATCTATTTGTTTTGCTAATTTATGCTCGTTATGATTCGGCTCACTCCACACAACTACGCTTAAGGCAGGTCTGGGTATGGAAATTTAAAATGTACGTCGAGAGGGTGGTCTGGTCCGCGGCAAACAACCTTGTACCGGTTCCACGGCAAAAAATTGTAAGAGAAAGGTGCGTAGCTCAAATATATGTAGGGTTCACTGACGCCTCCTTTTTTTCTAGTGTCGGATTCCGCCTTCAGACTAACTAGGGAAGGTCGTCAGGTCGAAGTGGCCATTTGTGATGAGATGTAGATCACTAGACGTGGTTTTGGACGCTGATCTTGAATCTGCCTTCAAAATTTGCAAAGCGATTCTCTGCAACCCGAGTTAGAGCCGCGTTAGGGCCAGTAAAACAACATGGTATGAGATCGGATCCCTGCTGAGCTAACTTTTTGCTTGTCGCGGCAAACGTGGGCAAAACCAGTGATTTACGCGTCAGCTACTGGCTTCATTCTCACGCTGAGGCTTGTTTGAAGAAAGTTTGGCCTCCATTTATTTACTCCGCGCTTTGACTCCCTTGTAGAACTGCAGTGACCTCACCAGTCTCTACCAAGGAGTCCAAGCGCAGTAATAAATGGAGGCAAACTTTTCTTCAGACAAGCTCAGGTGAGAACTGAAGTAGTAGTGACGGCAAAATCACTTTTTGCCACGTTTGCGCAACAAGCAAAAAAGTTAAGCTCAGCAGGGATTGCGATCTCCCATGACCTTCTTGCGTAGGTAAACGTCGTTTGCTCCATAACTCGGTCTTAGAGAATCGCTCTTGCAAATTTATGACAGCAGATTGCACAGATCAGCGTAAAAAAACACGTACTGACTCTATCATCTCATCACAAATGGCCGCTCGAGGCTGACGACCCTCCCCTAGTCAAGTACGTTCAAGGTACGGCTTCAGCTGAAGAACGAGCTGCAGGACCGAAAGGCCATGAAAATCCGTCATTGTCGGTCGTAGATTTTATCAGGGTACTCGTATTGCGATGAAGGGCATAGAGTTGTAGGTGGGCGGAAAGGGCGCGTAGCAGAAACTGGAAGTGAAAATGGGACCTTTAGTAGAAGCAGTGCTTATTCTGTTTTCTTTTTTCACTGCTTTGTTCTCTACACTATCGAGTTACTGCAAAATTGAGTCTCTAGTTATGCGTAACTCCTCAATCCTATCCTCTGTAATGAGCGAATGATCGCGAGTTTGCTCTTAATCACAAATTAACCAAAAAAGCGAACAGGAGCAAACAAACGATGACTAAACTGTCAAGCGTCGAGATTGTGAGATTTAAGAGGCGAGAATGCTCACTGGGAGGATGTGTGCCACTTCCGTGGTCCATCATTCCCGAAAAGGAATTCCGTCGATTGCGTCAGCACCCAGGAATTTGACGTCAATAGCACTTCACGCAGCGTCGTTTGTCACACTATCGGCACCATAACATCAGGAATGAGAACGAGGTGGAATGAAAAATTGTGGACCGGAAGGGATTTTCGTGAGGAACACGGGCACAAGTCCTAGACACCATACATCAATGATTTTTGCTTGTTAATTCGTGATACCTGCGTGTATTGGGGTAGGGTATCAGGAATTCACATGAACATCACTCTCAATTGACGTCAGAAGCAGCCCGGTCAGTTTATGGTTATCGGCAATATTTTTAGAAGCCGATGACGAAGGTGGGACGGGCAGAGAGCAAATGGGAAACATCACTTAGCAGCAGCGGCTAATGCAAACGACGACTGATGACGACAGCTCTGCTTGTGCAAAATGTTTGGTTAACCGGTTTGAGCTTTGGATCGGCAAGGGGGTTTCTGGCAAAAGGATAAACCAGGGCAGTACTGGGGCTCTGAGCTGATTATTCTTCACTATTTTGTCTCATTTTGTAAAAAAAAGATAGAAAGAAGAACGAAAAGTGAAGGTCAACTAGTTGCCCATCGACACTTTTGAAACTTTGGTTAGTTTTCTAATCGAAACCGCACACATTTCAAACGCGAAAAAACCATGATATGCAAGGAAGAAAGACTTCTCGGGGAGGTTGACGGATCCCTGTTGAAATAGTTTCTAAACTTTTCCTGTGCTCTAACCAAGAGTGGCCCAATCCCTGTTGAGGTATAGTTCTGAACTTTTTCTGTAATTTAACCCCGAAGAGTGCAGGCAACCCTACAAGGGGTCTTTACAATCATGCAGAGCTTTTCCAAAACTGTTTTTTGTATGGAGAACAGGTGAAAGTATAAAGTTCAGTATAAAGTGGCGAAATTTTTGATGAATCCATTTATAAGTGGGCGGAGTCATCGGGAGCGGAATCAAGTGTACTACTATGTGAAAGTGTATTCGAGGGTCTATGTGATCTATGTGGTCTATGTAATAGATGAAAGTTGTGAAGAACTAATATAAGTGCAGTATATGTGTAATGTGTGTAAATAGTGTAAATTATTTTGCGGCGAAAAGGGGCGGAGTTATCTGGGGGCGGGGCATGTAATGGGGTTCACGGTGTGCAATATATATGTGCAGTCGCGCAAAAATGGGAAAAAGAGCCGCTTCGCGCAGGAATCCTAAAATAAATGCAGGTGAGTGCAAGGAACAGAAAAGTGGCTTTTGGTCGTAACCTTCGCCGTTGATCAGTCCTTTTTGGGCATTCTACTTCCATTCAGAATCGTAGTGCCTTATTGAATGCGATGTGGCCCAAGCAATGACTCGCTGGGCCGGCCGACGTGTAAGTCAGTGTTCTTATCCCCCGGACAAATCTGTTAGCAGTTAACTGTCCCCGGAGGGTAGAAGGCTTGGTTGGCCTGAGCTAGACGATCCAGGATTCGACCTTCGGACCGCGCACGTGGTGAGCTGCCACTTGCCACTACACTGCCTCAACCTCGATAATGATTGCACGTGGTGAAAAAGGCACAGGTGTTTCCAAAAGTGTCCAGCTACCGGCAGCGCTCGCGTTTTGTTACTCATAGCGAGCTGGCTTCCGATTACAGTATTAGTACAGAGCTTAGTGATGAGCCGTCTTGGGGCCCTTTTGGACACATTCTCGCTTGGAGAAAAGTGTAGAGGAACACAAGAAAATGGAAGCTATAGAAACGCAAAAATTCGTCTGCTAGAGATCAAACCACGACCCATTTGTTCCCCGTTTTTGGCGTCGAAAGCCCGTCTTGGAAAGAGCTTCGTTGAAACGTGACTGTGAGACCCTCCTCCTTTTAGCAGAAGAGTCTCACGATTAGTCGGATAGCCTCGCGCGAACTGCAACGTCCAACGTTACGTCTAGTCACGTAAGTGGTAGCGACAACTCAGGATGAGGTTCAGCAAATTACGTCTGTCAAATCAGATGTTTTGTCCAGTAATTTGTCACAGTATTACAAAGGAGTGATGATTCCCATCTGAGTTCTCACTCCACGTCGCAACAAGCTCTATATTGCAGAGAAGTTCAAAAAAGGAAAAAGTGCTTCGAGTTTGAGGTAGGTGAACGCTGGCAGACCAACCTCGCTCTTCACTGCGCGCAGCATATTTGCGAGGAGGTCCTTAGAACATTAAAAGTACGTAAAAGGAAAACTACGATGCTCTAGGGATAGTATTGTGCTTTATGGAAATTAGTGAAGGATATTATTTTAAAAATTTGAATTTTCAACTGCAAGCGATTAAATTCAATGTAAACAGAGGTGTTTTGATGACCCCACTTCTCGTTGCTTACGCTGAGCTGCTATTTAGTGACCCTGAAAGAGACATTTGCGAGGTTCGCGCACTGCCACGACGGTAACAGCAGTGGCAGGTGTTTGATGACAAGGTATTATTCGTTTTGAGAGCTGGCGCTCGCAGTCGAATGGATTTTACTTCCACTTTTGTTCACTCATGTTTACTCAGCACTTTCTGATCATATCGACAGTGATGGTTCTTGTAAACGCTTCACGACAGGTAAGATATTCCCATTCTAAAAAAGTGCAGGAAGTTTGGCAGGTATTTTTCCCTACGCACCTGTTCGAATGGCTTAGGATTGATCTTGACCGATTTCCATACTTTACAGAGGATACTCTCCTGCGACTCTGACGACGGTCTCTCTTGCAAATGCGCCATCACCGGTCGGCACCAGATTACGGTGGGATACGTTGTGCCTTTTATGTGCCGTTGGATAGTGAAATTGCAAATTTCTCTACCATACTTCGAACCACAGGCCCAACTTCGCCTGTTCCACATTACTTCTCTCTGGCAGTTTCTCACAGAAGAGGACCTGAGTTGAAGAAAACGGGACCGAGCCCTGACTAGCGCAAATCTTAGCTAGAACAATGAAGCAAATCTGTGATGATGGTTTCCTGACTATTAGGTTGTTCGGAAAGAAATGCGCGTTGAATTTGTCCATTTATTTCTCTCCTACTATAGAAGATTTTTCAAAACAGTTTTGTCTATTAGAAAGAGATTTTTATTGTGCATCTTTTGATATATTTTTGTCTATGTCTACTTTGTTTTTTTAAAGAAAAAAAGTTTGAAAAGCACTGCGTCGTCAAGGTGTCGAAACGACGTCGACAAAATTCCTCCACGACAACGCTCGTCCACATGTCGCGAAAATCACTTTGGAAAAAATTGAGGAATTGGGCTGGGAAGTCCTGCCTCATCCGCCATACAGCCCAGACCTGGCACCATCCGATTACCATCTGTTCCGGTCGATGCAGCACTCCCTGGCCGAGAGAAAGTTCACAAACCGCGAAAAAGGTATTCTCAGCTAGCTATGGTGTGCACTTCTTGAGTCCGCAGTCGCACGCGCCATTCTCGAAAGAAAATGCCATTCTTTGCATAAACGTTGGCAACAAGTCATTGATAGTAATGGAGATTATCTTTTGAATTAATCTTGTTTAATTTCGTTTTTATAATAAAAAAATTTTTAAACTCAGACGCGCAACAACCTAATATGTACATATTCGAAACCCTAATAGTAAGTCCAGCTTGTCGCCGCCGAGGGCTCCCTTAGGTCCTCATGAATGGGTCTAGAATTTCGCCACAGAAACCACAAAAAGTTTTACCCTTATGCAGATTTTTGAGTGACACGCTTATTGCGTTTTGAACTGCCATGAGTTTCCGTGGGTTCAGGTTGGAGGATTTCCAAATGCTCTCATGGCTGTCTCCACCTTTTACTAAGCGTATTCAAAAAAAGAATCCTACCGAGTTCTCCTCTTAGCAGTGCTCAATAGCTAGCTTGTTCAGGATCCCCTTCGCAATAGTGTTCCTTGGTTCGAGAGAGTATATCAGCTGAGTGACTTTGGTTGGATCCGCAGGTCTTCTCAGGAATGAGCCATTTATTCGAAATGCTACCACGACTCTTATTAGTAGTAGGCAGGCCGTACCTCAGAAAGCGATAAATCGGCGAGAAAAACTTTACACTTAACACCTTTGTCAGCACGAGAACGCCAGATGAAGAATTTATATGTATTGGTATTGTTGAGTCGATGACGTTATCGAGTAAATGAAAAAGTTCTTCCAAGTTATCCCACTCAACCTGTTGCCCCTGATTTCGTAAGCGACTGCCTAAGATCAGTTGAAGTCAAAGATAAAAGTCACATTAAAAGGTTCAAAATACGTAGTTAGTCTCGGCAGTATATACATATGTAAGTATGACGCACCATTACAGCTTCTGAACTGCACAACAACTGACAAATGGACCCTGTGGTCCAATTGGTCATCCTGCGAACGCACACCTGTTCAGCGACGTCGACGGAGGTGTGAGAATCCATTGGTGAATGGTGAGCAACATATTCATAATTTATTAAAGACTGTATTTAATAGATTGCATTTCTGTGGTGATCGTTGTGTAACAGAAGAAAACGGTATTATTATTAAAGACTGTTCAATAGATTGCATTTCTACTCGGCTGGATACAGGGTACAGCATCGTTGTGCGAAACCCATAGGGGGGTCGTACTTGGCCGCTGGGGAGGGGGGGTCGTAATCTCAAGGGTCACTCAGAGCCGAGCAATGCTTCGACATTTCAGTTGATAGTGGGAGTGGAGCTATGGAAGTCAAGATGTTTAAAAAATGAAAGTTATTATGAGTGTATTCTTTACAGCTTTAAATGCTACGTTTAACAGCCCTCTTTTCGCGAAATCCCCCAAATGGGTTCGTACTTGGCCGCGGGGGACGTGGGGAGTATCGCAAAAGTAGGCTCGCTAGGCATCAAACAGTACAAAGGTGTCATTGCTAAGGGTAATGGAACGGACGGAAAGCTTCAGAAGACCCGGATGTAAATAGGAATACAAAATAATAAAAGATTTATTAGCAATATAGCAAGAATAAATAAATAAATAAATAAATAAGTGTCAGTTTATAGCATGAACTCGTAAGTACGTAGATGACTAAATAATACGTCTCAAACAGATTCGTGCGTGTTGTCCTTTACAAACCCTAAACAAACATCTGCTTGCATGGATAAAAGCACCTGAAATTAGAATTTACACCTTTCCACCACCTCTCCGTAGGAGCCTAATGCACGGCGCACGGACCAAACCGATTAGTGATAGCCGAGCTCCTCTTCCACTCATTTGAAGGGAAATATGCGTTTTTTGGAGGCACACTGAAAGGTGTATCCTCACAATGGCACATAAGGAGTCATTTCGGGTGGTCCAGGGGGTAGCGCAAGGGTAACCCATCTAAAATATCTCCTGAACTAGTGGGTCTTCAGAAAAACCGTGAAGCTTGTTGGAAAGAGAAAGGATGGAGGGGTTCCAAGACGGCTTCAGTCCTGATGAAATTGTCTTGAACGAAGCAGTCCTTGCGTGAATCATGGAAACCAGCTCGCGATTTACCCCTAGCCTATCCAAAACCCATCCGGAATATTTCACCAACGGGGGATTGTTCAGTTTGCAACTAGGTAGAATACACAACAGTAGAAACTTTGCCGTTGCATGCTGCTCACCATTCCTCAAAAGCTCCGCACCTAAAAAAGATATAACCCCCCGAACAGACCCCAGGACGTTGGCAAGTCCAACAACCGCGCTCCAATGACGTTTTCCAGAAGCGGTCGTTGCGCCCTGCGCCCTGCAGCCTGATCGATAATCAAGTATGGAACGATTTACTGCCGGCCTGGTTATCCTTTTTTCATTTAGCTCTGCATTTTTTGTATTTTCCATGTTTCGCTTTGTTGTGTCGTGCATGTTTTCATTATTTCCCCGTCACCATTCATTGAATGCACAAACATCTGGGGGCCTGACACGCTAGCCTTGGGCTTTTTTTTTCACCAATTTCAGCCTATCAATGATCACCATTAGCCGCTATTTCAATTGTGTTTCTTTTACAAGTTGCATGTCATACATAGTTATCGAACGAGGAGTTTTATTTTGAATCCTAAGACAAAATTGTAGGTAATGCGAGGCTGTTGCTTCGACCTCATTTGCAGGAGGGCTGAAACAGGCCTTTTATTTCCTGTATTTTAGAGCAGAGTGCGCCTTTCGAGAATCCAGATTCCATTTCAGGAAGCATTTGTGGTGAACATGCATCTGGTTGTCAGTTAGAGCAGGAGGGGGGGGTCGTATCTGGACCCTCTTCGAGGGGGGGGGGTCGTACCCACACCGCCATTTGACACATCCCCATGCTGTACCCTGGTTGAAATAGTAACATGGGGTTCCTCCATTCCATTTTGCTGGATCGAGCATTTTTTGAGTCGAGCAACCGCTTGACACTTGCTCGAAGGAAATGTCCTCGCTTAAAGGCAAAGCCCGCGATCATTTGCCATCAGAGATAGTGGATTAAGGGATTGCATGTAGAGAACAATGTTCTGAGTGACTCGGAGTGAAGGAAAAAGCAGAAGAAACTGTCAAATGCCCTAGATAAAACCACATTTGAACAACCCAGTTTGTACATGCTCACACTTCTCCAACTCTAGGTTCCCATCCGCACAGCTGATTCGCCATATTTTCACACCTGTATCAGGGGCACATCGCTTGTTGGCGGATTCCAAAAGGGGGGAGGCGCAATTTGGTCGCTGGAGAAGGGGCCGTATTTGATCTGAGAAACTTCTTCTAATAGATGATTTCTTATTCAAGGCCGCTATAGAAGGCGGAACGTCGGCAATGCCTTCTGGCTTTCTGAGGATGGTTGTCGGTTTTCGGTTTCTTCTTCCTGTTTCTCATGTACTATAAACCTCCCTTTCCTCCCCTTCTCCACCCCGCTCGCTCGACAGCAAAATTTTTGGGAAAAAACAGGAGAATTTTCGGGAACTTGCTGGTAGGGTCCGTTGAAAAAACCTCAAGAAAAGTATCAGGTAAGATGGGAGGGAGGTCACAGCCCCTTCTAAAAAAGGGGGTTCGCACGGACTCGACCAAAGTCCCTAACCAATGATGTGCCCTGTTCTGTACCTGATCGCGAAACGTGCCTTTAAAGACAGCGCCCATGAGTTCCTTTCGCAGGCTGTAAAGTCCAGACTTATGCTTTTCTCCCATGAATACAGCGAAAAGAAACTGAGCGTAGATAAGAGAAACAAAACAAGTGACGAAGATAATATGATGGTGAAAGCTTCAATCGCCTACAACGATGGTGAAATGATTACTAGGGGGATGGTGAAATGATTACTAGGGGAGGAGATATAAATGGCCGGAGACGGGAAAGCGTGGCGAAGCCCTGCTCTGGCTGCTGACATTAAGGCATTTTCGCACCACATTAGTGGGATATCTTCTTCGGTTGCGAACCGCGCCTTCTGATCCAGAGAAGGGCACAAGGGCTTCTACACTTCGGTCCGCGCGGGCACTGTCGGTTAGGCCCCAGATAAAGCTTGTCACCCGTCGCGGAATCTTTCCTAATCAACCCTTTCTTGGAAGATCTGCCTGATGAAAGATTGGAACAGGGTTCAAGACTAATCACAATACTAATGCATAGTGAATAGATGACCTTAAGCCTCAGTCTAAATAATGAGCTATAGCCTTAATATCTGCAGCGAACGAAGCCAAAATATGACCTGCTCGAAAGGAATCTTTTGCTGCGTTACACATGAAGTAGTTGTGGATTCCTGGAAGCAGGCGAATTATTAGATAAGACCAAACAGCTTGAACGTGGAATATCTCATACTTCTCCTTGTGATCTCTAATGCTGAAATTCCACCTTTATCGTTCATATCGGAGAGTGGAAGGAGGTGGTATTGCGATTCTTCCGTCTAGACCCTCGCCGCTCTCGCAACCACGCCTCTTGTTGCCCTCACCATCGGACTTGGATTCTACATCGACTACGCTCGCCTCCTTTTCCTTCTTTTCTAACGACTACTTAGTACTTACAGTTGAGACCGAATAACACTGGAATTCCAAGGAATTTGGAATTGTCTATCTGTTCCAGGTAGAACTGTGTGGGAAGAAACTAGAGAGCCCGTAGATGCAAATCAACACAACAAGAAGCAACAATTTGACACAGCAGCAACTTCTACAAGCTCGACGTCTCTGCCGGAATTGTGGTGGGCTGCAATGGACTGATTGGAACGAATGGGGAATATGCAGTTGCCCGGCAAATCAACGCCGAAGGTTTGTTGTTTGAGATATCATTATACAAATAACAACCTTACAAGCTGACCCCCCCCACAAAAAAAACCGTTGTTGTGTCCTTGTGTAGCTGATGATGAAGGCACTTTCTTTAATCCCCTGTAGATTTTGTTTGAAATCACGGTCCGCGAAAAGCAACATAGGTAATGGTCTTGAAATATGAAGCAAAGTTACTGAGTGAATCGTCTGCGAAGAGAAAATGCCGAGTGGTACAGTGAAACGGCCTTTGTGGGACCCGTGCAGTTCAACAATTAATACGGGTTGAAAGACAAGGCCGTGTACTGAATGAGTCCACTTGTTTACTTCTTGAGATGACCCTCTGTGACCAGCAGGAGCACTGGAGCATCCTTCTCTATTGCCGCAGCATCATTTTTGACTGAAGGCGTGCTCTGTAAAGGCGAGTCCGAGGCGAGTCACTGTGAAGGAGGTGTCACTGAAGCAACTTCGCGCTTGAACTCCTTCCTTACAATGTTTGCTGCGAAACTGGCACAAGGCTTCCCACTGGGGTCCACGCTACTCTTCTCATACAATCCTCTGAGCCATCGCGGACCCTTCCTTTAAAGGCAGTTGGCACGATGATTTGGTGCTGGCCTAAAATGCTAGTAGCGCTTATTTATAGTGGGGAAATGGCGATAAGAAGCGGAAGTTTCAGAATGGCCCAATATATCCTGGCCGAGAAAGCCGGCCCTTCCTTTTCGTATTAGTCCGACGCAAGAGTAATTCAGTCTAGTTCGTTCTTGGGGGATTTATCGTGGCCAACCATGGCGCTTCTAAAGTGGATTCGCCCCGCAACATCTGCCGCTCAGACCAAGGAGTACTTCATTTGAAGCGTTTCGACTTTTTCGTTTGCGCCGCTCAGAACACAAGGAGTACTTCATTTGAAGCGTTTCCGACTTTTTCGTTTGCTCCCTTTCCCCTTTCTCCCTTTACGATCAACTTAATTAGCCCATATATTTCTGCTTTTCATCCCAGCTACCTAAGAAGTTTTCGAAATGTGCCTATAAGTGGAGGTATTGAAGAATGGAGAGAGTAGAAGCAGTGCATGCAATCATATCCACAGTTCATTTCTAGCCAAATAATTCAAGACAGGAAAATTGAGCGTGAAGGATGTCCATTTGATTCGACCACTTCATCTCAAGCGAGGGAAAACAAAACCATCAATAATACTTACAATAGGTAATCCCATTCAACGAATCAATAATATTAAGGTTATCCCATTCAAGAATGTGGAGGTATATAGAGGAATGGCAGAAAAGCAAAGGGGATAGGGCAGAGGGCTAGTATACTTAGGTTGGGAAGAAAGTCCTGCGACACTTTGACCATGTTTTTCGGACCAAATTTTCCTTCACTAAAAGACATCTCCAATCTACAAGGTAATCACCATTAAGACTAGTGTGCCCACCTTTTGCACAGCTTCTCATTTCCATTCTTATAGAACTACGGCAACTATGATAAAAAGAAGAGGTGGACCTCATTTTTGAGTAGACGTCGATTTTCGGAATTTTTGCTTTCTAAAGGATGCGATAGGGATCAAAGGAGGTGGTAATTAGAGGCTGCTAAGTTAGGTGAATAAGCTGGGTACGATCGCATTCCCTGAGTTACGGAGTTACGTGGGCCCAAGTGAATGATCATCATAGAGAAGGATCTCCGCACTGTGGCTTTCTAGCGGCTCTGTACAAAGAACAAAATCGTCGGTGTGTACTGCCCGTTCCCCGACACTCCTTGTCAGATCAACAAATGGATGGTACCACTCAGTTACAAGAAGGCCACCGTTGCTCGTCATAGTGCCAGACCCCGAGTAACTGTATTGTAGGGCAGTGCTGGGACACAAACAATACTGAGACCTGGGTTCAATCGCCCCATTCGCCCAACATAAAGCCGAGCGATTTCGAACTGTTCTGTCCGACGGCAAACGCTACAATGTTTTGTCATTCGCCGAAATTGGCATCAACAGCAATTTACTCGCACTTGTTGAAAAAGAAGGTACCAGAGGTCCAAAGGCTTTCGGGGCACTGGGAGCGGGTCATTGGTGAAGGAGGGATCTTACTCAAAGGCAGTTGGCACAAATTGCTATACAGGTGTAGGATTTGTACAAGTGGCTTGACAGAAT
>MU951184.1:0-11363 GCA_036418165.1 Cooperia oncophora
GTGCAGCTGTATATTTGTTCACTGTCAGCAGCCTGCGGTAGTGACAGTGTCCGTCGAAAATGCTGGCGAATGCCGCGATCGTTCCGTTCCTGCTTGTGTTGTGACTAATCAACACCTGTAACAAAAGTGCTCCAGCACGTTGCATGCAACAGATTTTTCCCCTTTTCTTTGAAAGTTCTTTTAGCGATTTTCTTTGGCCGTCCAATACACCTTTTAAATACGTAGTTCATTTTGCTCCCTGGGTTTTACAACTAACTATCAACCACTATCTGAAGGCGAAGCCTGCGATCATACGCCATCAGTAGTGGATTAGGCGTCTGTATATAAACGGAAAGGCTCTGAGTAATTCAATGGTGAGGAAAAGAAGCAAAAAAACATGCAAACAGCTCTAGTTAGACCCCCCCCCAGTTTGTACGTGCCCAACTCTCCATCTCTAACATTACACCCTCATCCGCACAGCTGATTCCCCGATAAGAACTCTACGACCGTACAAGTGACGATTTTCATGCTTTTTCGTCCTGCAGCTTCGTTTTTCACTGAAAGGCGGCCTTGAAGGCGGAGTCTGGAGGCGGAGTCACTGGAAAAAAGGAGGCGTCACTGAACCTATATTGCGCTATAGCGCCCCTCCCTTACAATTTTTGCCGCGAAACCGGTACAAGGTTGTTCGTCGCGGACCACACTACCTCCCAGTTTCATATTTTCAACTGCGCTCTCTCACATTAACTCTGCGTTCGGATACACACAGCCGCACCATCTGCTCGCTCTTCCGTCTGCACTCTCGCCGATCGATAATTGCTGGCGCTTCCTCATTGCAGCTGATTTCTCTCTGCGGTATTTTTGCTCGTGTTCTGTTTAATTCAGTTCGGCTTGTGAAAGCAGAAATTTCTTTTTCAGACTTCCACTTCCGCAAAGGTGGAGCTAGCTTGCTAGAACTACATTTCGAATTTGCTTGATCGGGTCCTCAAAAATCGGCTTTCCTTCTTTCTATTTTGCGCATTCTGTTAAACTTTTATTAAATGTCTTTCGCTTTTTTCCATGTAATTTAGTGAAAATTACGCAAAACAAAATGTAACTCCAGTGGGGCACACTCATCTTTCCTCAGTAAAGCTGGAAGGAGATTAATTTCAGCTTTTAAAGGTTGAAAACAACAGAAAGCAGCTGAGTGGGCGTAATAGCCACTGTCGATCGCGACCGCGTCGGACAGCTCGCCAGCGTGGTCATAGGACCGTCCCGCTGTCGGATGAGAACTCCACTTATTGTACCCACAGGAATCTCCCCTTCCCTCCCCGTCCAATAGAGCCTTTGAGTGTGAAGCTATTGTCACAATTAGGCTTTTCGATTTCATATTGCGGTTTGGCTAAGCAGTTGAAGGTCGCCCTCCCTATGATGTGAGCTCGGTCGCTGAGATGGTTTCCTTCCGACTTAACGTCTCCTCAGACGCTCGAGACACTTCGCGTCACGAGGTTGATCTGGAATAGTGCCAGCTGAACCTCTGTCGATTCTGTGCATATATAAATCTCTGGTAAAGTCAGCCCCTTGCAAACAATAGGGCGTGTGACGGGGGCGTGGCTTAGAGCGCATCCAAGCTAGGTTCCACCTCATCTGTATCGGGCTCCGTGATGGCGTCATTTGTGAAAAAATGTTGCCGTGGCTGCGCTGCTGCCGCGCCGCGTAACACGCCCCATCGTTTGCATGGACCATGACTGTGGTTGGTACCGTACGTTCAAGGCGACTCAAGATAATCCTTTTCTTTATAGTTGTTTGGGCCCTCCAACATCATATCAGGGGAGGAAAAAGAGCTACATCGTGCGTACTATTAAAAAACCCATTTTTATGCTATCACTTCATTACTCAGGAGGTATCCACGTTTTTTCATATACTTATTTAACAAAGAACTTATAAGCATTGCACAAAACTTACCCCCAAAAAAGTAAAAAGATTTCATTCGAAGGCATCGCAACCCATATGCTCTTGCATTGCTGCTCGTTTATTTTGCACGCACTAGGGCCTCACATTACCTATGAAGTACTGGTTTTTGAGGACCTGATTTATGACGTATCAGAGAGTAGGAGAGTAAGGAGGACCTGGGACTTAAGATATTCTCATTCTTTCTTAACGCGAAACGATAAAGCGTGTAGAGTGAGTTTTTCAGCAGATAACGACAGGTGCGTTAACGTCTTCGGACAACTTGAACTTAATCCCTTTGGACGCGTTGATCTTGTCGTCCTCATAGCATTCTGTGGTCATTGTGGCCTCGGACGTCCCAGCTTTTCACCACGGAGTCACCCACCACGGAGTCCCAAATTCTTGGAAAAGCCCATACCCAGGCTCACCACAGGTTTCTTGAACATTTATAAGCCTGAACAGCCGCTGTTTGTCCGAGTTTAAATGGCTTTCCAGTGGAACCCCCACAAAAGTAAGGAACGGTCCGCGATGACCTATGAAAATGCAAAAGGTTGTGTGGGAGGTTAGCGCGGTCCGCGGTTGACAACCTTGTGCCAGTTTTGCGGCGGAAAGTTGTAAGGTAAAGGAGTTATGACGCAAAGTTGCCTCAGTGACACCTCCCTTTTTCCAGTGACTCCGCCTCCAGACTCCGCCTTCAAAGCCCGCCTTCCAGCCAAAAGCGATGCTACCGCACAAGTAGCATGAAAGGAGATGCTCCATAGTCTCTTGCGGAGTCACAGGGCCTATTAGGAAGAATGAACCGACTGGATGCGATTCAACACGCGGTCTTTCGGCCTTTTACCCGTACAACTGTCTGAGACTGGAGTGGTCCTATTAGGGGCGTTTCCGACGTTCCCTTTGGCATTTTCTCTCTTACAGATGAGTTATAAGTTGTCTTCCTTATTTCAACACCACTAAATAAGCTCCTCATCGCGTACCGTGCCTTTAAGGTCTCAGGTAACGCTCCTTCAGAATTGAGGTCTTATTTGGTTGTAGCATTTTCGACTTGTTTCTCCAGAGGGAAGAGCCAGTTGTACTAACGCTATGTAAAGCTGCTTGTAGACTGTTAGCACAGCTGCTAGGGAAATCCTCCGGTAGCCTACAACTTCCGGAATCGTACAGAACGTAATGATGGAGCGCATTCAAGCTAGCCGCAGCTTTTCTGATGCTGTCACAGAAAAGCCCAAGGATTTGCCCTTCTATCTGCTGTTCCCTTAATGTTATGACTTTGCTAAGCTTCAGCGATTATACAAACTTGAGGAGCTCAGATTTCCTTTGGCAAAGTAGCACGAAATTTTTTGTGTTGCTACTGGCCACAACTGTTTCTGAAGTCTATTTCTGTTCCCTGCCATCTGCTCGTTTTTTCTCGACAGAGCACACTCCTGTCGAGGAAATGCGTTGAGAAAACTCCATCGAACAATCTCTCAAATATCAGAACACCTCCGACAGACTACCAGATACATCCCCGTTCAAGAATGAAAATACAACCCTCGTTGCCGCCCCTCAAGGACTCTCCGATGTGCTCTGCTCCGCAATGCTTCTTCATGCTCCCGCACAACACCTTGTAAACCGAAGCGAATTGTTCAGCTTTGTTAGCAATCTCGATTGAATGTCGAATGCATGGCGTACACTGGACCTTGAAGTCTTCAGCCTTGAGCATTCTGCTTCATTCTAAGCTTTCACGTGATGGAGCTGCATGAGGCCAGTGCTTGCCCATCTCATACACTGCTCCCTTACTTTAGTTCGCTGCGGATGAAGGGGCGTGTCAGGCACTATGAGTGTGCCCTGGCGCCAAACCCGTTCTCTCTGCCAGTTGCTGAAGCGGGTATGCGACAACAGTTGGTAGAAAACGAGTGATACGAACGATATGATACAGCCTTGTCACTTGCTCGCTTCAACAACTGGTGGAGAACGGTTTGGCACCGCGCCAAACTCATCCCGCCTGACACGCCCCTTTGTCCGCAGCTAGACTATATGTTGACCAAATCACTGAGAATGATTTCAACCGATCACTTATTTTTGTTTTTTTTTCAGTGTAACTGGCCGTTTTTCACCTAGGTTCCTTCTGTTTTATTCGACATAATCATCCAGGTCCAACCATTTACCGTCCATCCTCTTACTTCTATAAGCTTCCGTTAGTATGGTTTTGTGTGGTCCGTTGCTTGTGAATCTCCTATGGGCCCAGTTTCCTTTACCTTCTTCTTAACTTCTTTTACCAAAGTTATGGTGGTCTTGTGACATGAAAGGATTGATGGACGAATTGACGCATTGGCGTCAGCCATGTCAATTCCATAGTTTTTTCCAAAACATATGACAGCAGTCCGTCAGATATTCACAAGAAGGGGGGAAAATGCATTTTTGAAAAGTTCGGAAAACTGATTTTCCTCGGAAATCTCCAGAGTACGTTCAATCGTGGCCACATATGTTGGCTAATCCTTTTCCAATTTCTTTTTTCCTTGCTTACTGTCAGTTTTCTAGGGATAGGAATCTTTTGATGGCAGACCGCAATCGTTTATTTTTCTGACTTGCTCTTATGGTTAAGTGGTTCATCTAATCGTAAGCCTTCACCGCTAGAAAATCCCTCTATTTCAGTCCAGTATAGTTTCCTCGTTGTTTCGATTTGCCTTTTCTCATGGGAAAAGGCATGAAGTAGGCAAACAGAACGCAAGTTTTTTGTTAAAGGCACAGTTCTCGACCGTAAATTGGCGGGCAACCGAACTCAAATAGGCACAAAAAAAAGGTGCTAAGTTCTGATTAGTTTGAAAGTGAGACCATGGTAGCGGTTGAGACTAATAATTAATATTTCTAATCAAAAACTTGAATCAACAAAGTAGCATACCTGATAACTTATAACCGTGAAAGGTACAGTCTTCGGCTGTTCTGATGGAAAGTTTCCCACCCTCGCACAAGGAATCCCGGTGAGCACTTAGGCAGAAAAAGCTTGGTAAGGAAGCAGAGGTCTGCTAGAAGTCTCCCTTCTCCCTTTTCACTTCATTTACCATTCGCTCTGAAGCGCTCACTTACTTGTGTCCTTTCCTATTTCATTGCCTGTTTCTCGATTTCTTTCGGTCCAGTGATTTCTCTACTCGCAGTTGCGAAGTATCAAGCCGGGGCCAGTATTTTTTTATTTCCTATTCAAAGGCATTTTACTGGTTTTTTCGCGTTCTTCTCATGATGAATCAATTCCACTCGAGATCAAAGCCCTAGTGTGCAGAATCGGCGACGTAGAGTCATAAACTCAAAATCCCTGAGATGTGGTAGGCGTGTCTCGGCACTTCAGCTAAATGTGGCGGTGGCTGTGCTTTTGGAGAGTTGTTTTCATTTTGACGCAATTGTGGCCGTGTTTCTGTCCACGCAGAACAAGGTTAGCAGCTGCCTCAGATGAACAACTGCCGCCACTGTGCCACGTCCTGTGCCACGTTGGCATACCACGCCTACTCCGTCTCACGGATAAGGAGTTTATGTTACCTGCCGGTAGGGATGACGGAGTCGTATCTGCAAGTGTCAATGCATAGTGAATATAGTAGGGGCAACCTCAGTGAAAGACTGCCCTCTCGCTTTTGTGTGCTTACCAGCAGTACTTCGTTTTCCTTAATACGACAAGGAATCCAACAGCTGGCTCAGAGAGTTGTTTGGTCCATACATATAAGGCCAATATTCCATAGATCCCTATTTCTATAAATGTCACTGTGATTATGAATAAAAGATGAGTGCGTGACGAATTCCATAGAGAGGTTGATCAACGCCTCTGTGCTTCGATGCTTAGTCGTTGCAAGTCGCAAAAAGGTGTACTGGAACCTTCGAGGTTGTAGAGTGGAAGCGAGGGTGGCAATCGTGGTGGGGTGGGCGTGGAGCTCTCTTGGGATTACCCGTCAGCAAACTGTCGGATCTTCAAAACTTTTAACAATGGAACCTGCCATGTAATATAGGACCAAAGTATGTATATTATGCTTCAAAGAGGGAATTTCCAGGTTTTCCAGATGTAGTATTATATGTAGCTTTACATTACGCGTCAGTCTATGCCTTTCATTGCGAGTTAGATCCCTCAGGAAAAACTCGCTCTCGCAAAAAAAACTCCCAATTATTTTTGGACCGAGACCGCCACGCAAGCTATGATGACCAGCTTAATATGGTTAGGCCATTGCCACGAGTCGCGTTATTCACTACGTCAGTTGGCAAGAAAATGGCTGGCGGAGTTATACAATATTTAAGAAGGTTCTAAGCTCAGTGGGAGTCTACTGGATCGTGCAGCAATCCATTCTTACGCAGAGCAAATATCTCGACCGGCTGAGATGGGGGAAAGCATGGGGTAGAACAGTCATCCTCTTCCGGTGGAATGCCTCATCGAGCGATCCTATCAAAAACGCAATTTCGCGGTTTTATTCATCTGAGCCTGTTTGCACCCCGCCATGTATATGTGATGAATCTACTCTCTGTGGGCATGATGAATTAAGGGTGTTGGATGTATTAAGACTTACTCGTAACCCTAAGATTAGGTTGGCTGTGGATTCCCGCAACTTTTTTTTAATATTTCCTTTTCAAACTGGCAGTCCTCTTGTATTTAGTTTCACGTGACGTCTCCTCGCTGCTCCATTTATGCGATAGTGCGCCCTGGATATCGTTGTTGCCGGGTCGCTACGGAGCAGTCTCAAAACGGATCGAATGAGCCCACCAGCGGCGTTTTTCCCGTTGGTTGTTTTCCTGCATAAATGGGTCAGCAACCGAGCACCACTGGCAGAGAAAGGCAACCGAATTCTTGACTCTTGTGGAGGATCCAGAACTTCCTTCTCTCTCGTATTCAGCCATATCTCTTCTGATTGTTGACTGTAACTCCCTTTCTCGTCTTCTGCCACTTATGGTCCTGCCAGTCCAGGTTCAATGCGCGAAGTGTATGAGAGTATTCCAGAGGTCAGATCGCACGCCCGTGTCAGGGTCAGGGTGCAGCGTGAAGTGATAATATAGATAATATTCAAAGAGAACAATGGCATCCAGGTAGAGAACAGTAGTCGCAACAGAAAGTCACTTTGGCGCAAGTCATCAAGGCAATAAAATGATAGTCTTGCCGTTAATCATCCTTTTTGGGATGGCGGCACGCATTCTATTTCCATTCAGAATCGTAGTGGCTTATTGGACGCGATGTGGCCTATGCAATGACTTCCAGGGGCCAGCCGATGTACAAGTCAGTGTTATTATCCTCCCAGACGAATCTGATACCAGTTCATCGTCTCCGGGGGGTTGAAGACTTCGTTGGCCTTGGCGGGAGTCGGCCTGGGATTTGAACCGCGCGAGTGTGAGCGCGCAGGCCAATTATCACTACACAACCTCCTGTCCCATCACAGCCTAGTGTCAAATAGGTCAACCAAATAATTTCCCAGATCTCAGCCTCCAAAGTCTCCCAGAAATCACTGACTAATGCTCATGTTCCACTCAAGACCCGTCAACTTTCCAATAATCCCATATCAGTTCTTTAACGTCCCAAGGGTGCATCTATAAGGGTTTCGGGAATAGCTTGAAAAACCACCGTCATGTAAAGCGCTTGGACATATCAGCTGCTGCCTCGGGGAGGTGCTATGCTACAATTCGAGTTGACATCTAGGATTGACGCGCATATATCTCTCACTTCTCCTTTTTCAAACGCGTCTTGGACTTTGGATGTAGGAACATCGTGGACATTTGATCGTGCCCATTAGAAGACGAGTAATCCCCGACGTCAGTCCATATTACTATGATTCATATGACCAGTTGCGTGCTGCTAGTTAATTTAGTTAATTGTGCTGCATCTAATTGGAGGACGAAGCCCCATTTCAGCTCCTTTTCGTTCTACAAGCTAAAAAAGCAAGGGGCTGCACAGGTTTTTTTTTTTTTTTTTTTGTTGGTGTTTTTCCGCTCATCGCTCATCACTCATTTGTGGCGTACGGCAGGCTTATTTCGTGTGAACCGCTGTCCCAATTCATTGTGGAGAGACATAACCTTATTACGTTTCTAATTTCGCTGCCACCATGTTTTTTCCCCAGTGGAAAAGCTGTTTGCCGGTAGTGAAGCTAATTCTACCCTTTGAACTATGTAACAGACCTTCTCCTGTCACCGATGAAGGCCACTAGGGTTCAGGGCAGCTCCCCTGAAGAAAACAACTCCTAATGAGTTTTCGCTAATTGTGTGACGTGCAATAATGCGTACCGATTACTCCGTTGATATTTTAAATGGTGAGAACAGCGATTTCACATAAGAATTTTTCATAGGAAGCAGGAGCCTAAGGTAGATATTCAGCTCAATAGAAAACCTTCGCGGTACTTTTATGAAAGACTGCATCTTTTCTCCACTTCAGGTGTGAGAAGCTCGAATCAAGTGGTGAGCCTTTTCTATAGGAACAGGGGCGCGAGCTTCTCCTACAACAATATGAGCTGAAATAAGCGATCGGATGGGAAAGGCTGCGTTCATACTTTGCGCGGCAACGACACCAGCGACCAGCAGCGCTCATTAGCGTCCAGCAGCGCGTCTAACAGCGTCCACCGTTTAAGAGTGGAGAATATGGAGAGATGTGAGGCTAGCAGACTTTTGGTGAAGTTTATGCGGAGATAGGAGGTAGCAGAGAGCAGGTGGAGTATGAGAATACCAGCGTTATGAATTTCGTGACACACAGACAGACCGGACACACAGTACACACACTCACACACACACATGCCGTATTTATATAGAAGGACAGGAAGGTAGCAGACTGCTGGTAGAGAGCATTTGGAAATAGGAGGGTAGCTGTCTGCTACTTTCCTACTTCCCATTCTCTCCACTCCTGGGCATTGGAAATAGGAGGGTAGCTGTCTGCTACTTTCCTACTTCCCATTCTCTTCACTCCTGGACGCAGCTGGTCGCTGGTGTATGCTGGTGGACGCTACCGTGTCGCGTAGATCGCTGAACATGGCGCTCCGAACGCCGCCTGGTTGCCTGTGACGCTGGTGGTCGGCTGCCGCAGAAGTTATAAAACGCAGCACACAAGATAGAGTAAACGTTGATTAGCCGAAGAGCAACTTGATTCTAAAACATGTGGCTTAGGAGTTCCGCATAATTAGGATCGAATCTTAACGGATCTTCTCTCGGTCCTCACTCATGGCTAGTTCGAAAGGGAATCGATCCATCAACCTACTGAGGTTCGAGTGATCTCTTGTGGCTCTACAATGACTTGAGCGGTTAGCGTTCCTGTTTGACGAAATAAAAAATGTGGGCAAAAAAGTGATCTAAAAGGTTAGTACAAAAGAAACAGTCTCAAAAAACAAATGACTCGAAATGGTCTGCACTGCGTTTCTGCTGTCATCCCGTGCCAAGCGCCTTCGTCAAGTTTGACTCGGCCAGTTTGATGAAGTTGCCTTCGCGAGTGCCTTAGCCCTTGAGGTAAAAACACCACTTCATACGTCAGAAAGAAAAAAAGCATGGAAAAAGCGTCTCGACTCACACCAGTCCTTTGGGACCAACCTTCGTCGACATTCCCAACTTGTTATTATTTTTTAATTACATTTTGTTACCTCTATACACCATAACTGTTACGTATACTGGAGGCGGGTTAGTTTCCCCATACCGCACAAACTTATTTACTGTCGCTTATGAGAAAGCGAACTGAAAGCTTTCCCTTTGTGATCGAACTGTGAGCAGCTTTACGCGAAGAGGTAGAAAATGTGTTGTGTCCTATGATTCACGCGATTCTCTTAAGAAAGTTCAGTTTCTTCAGCCTTCGGGAATTCGCTTTTGGACTCAAAGGCGCTTCCACTCTAACAAGGGAGGTCGTTCAGGCCGTGGTGAGCTTTTTCAAAACGGTTTGTTGCATGTTGTAGGGGTCCATGCGAGGACCACAGCGATGGGGTTCATTTTTGCTAAACGGTTTTGGGAATGTCAAAAAAAGGTCAAAAACAATTCGAAAAGAATGGGCTTTCAACCACCTTATTCCCCTCCTACCATTCTACGCTGTAGCGGTTGACAGGGTATAGTATGTAAGAAGTATTCTTTTGAGTGCAAGCGCATGAAGAACAGCGCAAAATAAGTCAAAATCGCAAATGGTGCTAACTTGGCATGCATTGGAGTTTCGCCGTCTGCTGCGCCTCCTCTTCAACAGGTCCTGTATGCATGCGTTGCAGTGGTAGTATGGTGTGGTGGATACGTGCGACAGGCTCTCGTATTGGGGGGGACGGTGGGTTTGTGGATCGGATCCCCTCGCCGACGCAGTTTTTTGCATTTTTCACATTTCTTGCTTCTTGTATTCCTGTATGCCCCATAATGTGTATGACCCGGATATACGCCATTTGAAGGCACATTCCATGCGGGAACGGTTCACAAATAGGCCTCACTCAATTATTGCGCTCGCGAAATACTATCGAAAAAACTCTTCATGAAACTTGGGTTACGGCGGTTATCCGATGCTCTGATCATGAACACGACACTCATTTTTGAATATGGCGCAATGTGTCGCTAATTTGGTGCAAAGGCTTTCTCGTACTACCATCATTGTCAGTCTGCGCGGCGGGGCTATTTAGCGCCGTACTGGCCCCAATGGCCTCCGCGGCAAAAACAAACGTATCTGAACCGCGAATCAGGAATTATCAATTACCCTACGTATAGAACACGCCGAGAAAAATTTCCGAGCTTTTTGTGTTATGTGCCGGCTTATGTCTCCAGCTGTGCTATCAGCCCCCCCCCCCCCCAAGGAGTCGTTATCCAATCGTTAAGAGGAAGCTTTTCATTTGCTAGTATGCAGACGCAGAATTAAAAACTACACAAAAAAAGTGACGCACATACACTGCACTCCTCTCATACCTTTGATATGAGAAACAAAAACCTTTCTTCGGGCAAGTGGTAACCAGCTTTCTCGAAAGCATAGACGGTAAAAGTGAAGAAAGATCCAGGATGCTCGTTTAGTGGCTCCGAAGCTAGCAAGATGTTCTATGAAGACCTACTGAAGTTGAGGGGCAAGAAATGAAAAATTTCTGGCGTTCGTACTGCTAGGTAACTTAAGCGGGGTTCGCCTGTCACTGCCATCCAAATGGTCAGGTCCATGACCACTAAAGAAACTCGAAAAAATTTTTTTCGCTGAAACCTCTCAAACAGGGGTAATCAATGGCCCTGATCACGATTCTGACAATTATTTATGGCGCCGACGTGATCTGGGGCCAGCGTGGCGCTAAATGGCCACTGCGAGCGCGAAGGGATGCTGCATAAACCCCTAAAGAAACTGCAGTGTACCTCACTGTATGCAAAGTAAAGCACTTCAATTTCGACCTTATTCAATATTGTTTTTCATGTCTAGTTGAGGAACACTTTATAAACTCTATGTATTCTGCTTTACAGCTGAAACAGATGCGAATGAGATGATAAAACTTGCGTATTTTAAGCGATTTGTTTTTATTCCTTTTTTGACATTCCCAATAGCGTTTAGCAAA
>MU951185.1:0-10289 GCA_036418165.1 Cooperia oncophora
TGCCCAGGGGGGGGTGAAGCTAACTCGAAAACGCCTGCAATACTATCTACTAGCCCTATTCCTATTCCACCGGGGGAGGGGGTGGGCATCTTCGAATGAGTCACTTTATCGGTCGTCCAAACACTTGGAGAGCGCCTTGGACTGATGTATGGTAACTACGAGTACGAAACTCCTAATCTGGAGGACAAATCGTTGAGTCTAGTCCTGCTCAAAAACAGAAATCTGTTAGTTGCGAAAAACTAAAATACAACATTTATTCAAATCTACAGCAGACAAGGTTGACGCAAACCCTTGTGCTTTTTGGAGAAGGTATCCATCGTGGCTAAAAAAGCCTCCAACCCATTCTAGGCTTTCTCTAGAGCGGTTTTGGAACCATATAGGCCTCAGTGCTCGTTCTCGCAGACCTTAGTGTCCGCCTCTGACTGAACGGCGCGGTCGAGCGGATTTAAAGCTTGAGCGCGTAACAGTCCCTTTGATAAAAAGCACCGACAGCTTACGACAACCGTTATAATACTCGATTTTCGCCTCCTTTGGTATTTATTACGATTCTTACTGGAAGTGCACATCTCGCGAGCGGGCTGGTTGGAAAAAGGTGGCGAACTTCCGTGATCGTTGATTGAAGTTTTCGATCCGTGAAAGAATGTCCATTTCTGAACTGTTCAAAAATCACCTGTGTGTGGCAGGACTTTTCCAAATCAATATAATACAAGAGCGATTAGGTTTTTCAACTCTATTCCAATTATCAAGAATGCTTTGTATCAAGATTTCCGGCGAGCCATTGTACAGGGGGGGGGCAAAAAAAAGTCACTTTGCTTCATTGACTTTCGAGGCGCTATAAGTTACACTTTATAAATTCTGATCGGACATTTCTACCACCATATTAAAGAGCATATTAAATACTATTATGACACTCCGCCACAGCCTTCTGGAGGAGCGCCATCGAGAGATTCTGGCACGCAACCGCGATGTGGTCCCTGAGATCAGCGAGATAGTCGATTTCTCCGCCACCGTAGACCACCCTATTGAACTCCGCCCGAACCGGGTAATTGAGGGGATTCAGGAGAGGGGATTCAGGTCAGGTGACCTACTTGGATATTCCATCTTCTTTAGGTACTCAGCCCCCTTCCAGGTAGGCGAGAGTTTCTCCAACGCCCTTCGATTCCACGTGGTGGCACCCAATGCTGTAGCAGTACAAAGTTTCCAAGAAGGTACGGGGGACGGCATGTGGAGAAGAATTCTATCTTGAGTGGTCGCATGTAAACGACGCTCAGCTTCAGCCCGGGGTCCACGAAGAAAATATTGGTCTTTCCATTCCAGGTGCGTCCGGTCCATACCATCAACCCGCGCCTTGGCGACTGCCGTGAAGATGATATCCCGGACCGTAGCGACGTTGCCGTAGCTGCTCGAATTGGGAGTCTTCAGAATCAAGATACTGACTCCATGTACTCTTGCATCTGCAATGACACTCCAGCTAATCTGTGGATGACTTCATTCGAAGAAGAGTTCGCAGGCTGTTATTGGAGGCGACGTTGAATTCCAAAGGTGTTCTCCAGTCAGGCCGCGACTGGAGATGACTTCATATTTTGGTGTACATGAAGGTGAATGGCGGCAGCCGGCTCCTGCTTATAGAAGAGATCTTGGGTATCTTCCACTCTGGTACTCATATCCACTTCCCCTGTCTGGGCTGCGAAAACTTCGTTGATATGTGGCTCGGCCGAAATGACTTTTTTTTGCCCCCCCCCCTGTATATTAACCTGAACCTTGACGCTGATTTCTGATCTGTTTCTATCACTTTATGAACCTAACGTATTCGCTTTACGAGATAGAGCTGTATGTGCCAATTATGCACTATGCCGTGCAATTCACATTTTGTTGGATGGTTGACAGGGAGAAAAAAACATCGGTGAGACGGCAAGAGATTTTTAGTGTTCACACCGCAGAAATACAACGTTTACTACGTAACCCATCCATGCGCCGTTAACGTCCAGTACGCAGCGTCGGAGGATGATAGGACTATTTAATGGACATTCAGGCAGACAGACGCAGACTGTCCAGCTTTGGTTTTCGCAACTCCAGACTCAGTCTAGACAAAAGTGGATAATGATCTCGTCCGCACCGGGCCATTTTCCCTATGCGGCATTGGGGCATGAGTACCATGCAAACTTGTTCTTCTAGAAAAAAAAGTAAAAAAGCGAAGAAAGGATGAGTGGTGACGTGCGAGAGCCTTCACAGCCTGCGAGTGTAGTATTTTTTTTTCTCCCCGCGAAGCTGTATCTATAAACATTGGCAGAAGGGCGTTGAAAGGAGGGCTAGAGCATTCTAGCTAAAAATAGAACTGCTAAGCATTCTCAACTAAAAATAACCCGGTCGTAGGCTAAGTGGGTCAGCTGCTTCAGTTCCTTATCATTCAGTTACAGCTAACATAAGGCAAGGAGTAGATCAAGATAGAAGACGTGATTGCTACCCAGAGGAACTGATGTTGCCCTGTTGCCTCGCTGCTGATGAGGCGTTTTGAGCGGGTCTAATTGGCCTATAACAAATAGAAACTAGTTTCGCAGTGTTCTCCCAGATCATTTGAAATTAAAGGGGGAATGTGGATTCTCTTCGACGGGTGTCCTTTTTTATTTTCTCACTCCCTCCCAAGCTCATTCTTAACTGCTGGCTGACTGATGACAACTTCACGCCAACTTCTTGAGCTCCTAAGCCCATACATAAGCCATCCTTTTTATAAGATACGCCACAAACCACGTACTTCCACTGATGGTTTACCACTTATGTGAGAGGGAATAACTGGCAGCGGGAATCCGTCGGGATTGGCGACTGTTACCGTTTGATCTTTTTGCCTTCAACCTGACAAATCTCGACACTAATAAATAGCCTGAATATATGAAGAATAAGATGTGAAGCGCTACCGTGGAAAATGAATGAGAACAAACAACAATGTGAAATGAGTACGTATGTACAGTATATTGGATTGCCCGATTCGAGCGCTCTAATTTATTCAGACGAAATTAATTGACTTCGCGATAAAACTATTATTCAGGAGCCGAAGTGCCTACTCAATCGCTCGCGGGAACGATGGTATGGAGTGTGTGGTGTGGAGGAGCGGGTGAGTCAGTCGACCGAAAACTCCAGGTGGCTTTTGCGTTCCTCCAGTCTACAGCTTGGAAGTGTAGAATTTCCACAACGGGTAGTCACATTTCCGTGCATATCGGGTGTTTCGGTGGAATCCCTCCAGATAGACGGTGCCTCTGCTTCTGAGCTCGTTCGAAATGGTTCGTCTTCAGTTTTGTAAAAGACATCTAGCGATCGGCACCTCCTAGTCCTTTTCAAGTCGCTTACGTTCCTCGGTTTCATCTTTCTGCGAGCTTTTCAGAGCCAAGCAATAGTTGGGAACTACTAATCGTCATCTTAGTACTCCTTCATGTATACAGACTGCTCTGATCACGAGATTTTATCTCTTCTTACTAGCAGTCCTGCCGAACCCAGGCCTTTTGCGGCTCTTTGCGGTGCAGCAGTTTGGAACACGATTCTATTCTTTAGTTCGCTACCATTTGAATATGTATTTACACTAAGCTCATAACTTGCCGGATCCTTGTCCCTAGCAGACACCTCCCAGTCCCACTCAGTGTTTTATTCCGTTTATTCGGATGTCGATAAAAAGACAAATCAAAACCGAACACAACCAGTAGCGTGGTGTCCCATACCAACTCAGTGGTAATTCTTATTTTTCGCGTACATGTTATTAGCTTACGAGAAGTCATTAAAAACAGAACTGCTTCTTTCAGGTTAGGCCTCTCGGTTAGGAATCGCTACGTCATAAGTTCCTCCAGTCGTCGGAGCATTTGGAAGTGATCCAGACCGCGAGCCCTTGTAGTACGCGAGAGTGCTGCACGGCCGAGTTAAGGCTCAATTCGGAAAGTTTGCGCACAGTGAGTTAAACTGAATGCTGAGAGACACCGCCAACTTGCACAAGGCCGATTGTCAAGACTGATTGGATAGAAATAATTTTATTGCCAATTTTGATTACTTACAGGTTTTCTCCACCGGAACCATCTTACATGGTTCGACCGCGACGTCCCACTTGCTATTCTCGCGCTTCATTATGGGATGGAGAGAGCACAGCCTGAACAATTCTTTCCTGTGATAGGCAATAATAGAAGGTAGTGAGATGATAAGAATTGAAGTTGGCGGGGACCGCTACTTAATATTCCGTTGAAGTATGAACGCGCATCCGGCATTGCGCTCAGAGGAAGCAGTTTCTACGCGTTCAAAATTAGCCACGCCCAATCTCTGCCGATTGCACAAGAGCGATGTGGCCAAAAAACTTAGCCCTCTTCACAACCTGGGGCTTGCGAGCCAGCAACCTGCGATGCGTGCTCTCTCCAGTACGAATTGATCCACTGCAAAAAAGGCTTTTACAAGCTTTCAAGTGATCACGCTTTCCTCTTTATTGGCAATCTTCTCGGTCAACTTTTGTCCATGTAGTAATCTATGGTCAACGCCATCACTAACGAAATACATGAGTCTTTTGCCGGATGTCTTTCTGAATGTTTTTCTCTAATTCCTCCTCCCCCGATTTCGCTGCGAAACTGCTTTCAAATAGCCGGTAATGTAATTTTTATGAATGATCCATACCGAAAATCTGGATAACGGCTTAAAGCGTGTGCCCACATCGTGAACAGAACCGAAACGTGATGAATTGACTCGAAATTTGAGTTTTCTCCCTTTTCCAGGTCTCATTTTTGGAGTATCACATAGCTGTACGCTGTTCTTGCTCAACTTTCATAGACTTTCAAGATATGATCCCTCACGAAGCATTTCTAATGAATCCAGTCAAGTCTTATATGCATACATCCGGGGAACTCGCGCCTCTGTGAAACTTCCTGTAAATTTCGCTCCTCGCAACCTGCAGGCTTGCCAGAGCTGTATTGTGTCCCAAGCCTATGACTTATGTTCGCGCTTAGACTAGAATAATGAACACGCACGTTAGTTGACTGAACACAAATCAGAAGGCGGCCTTCGAACCGGGGATCAGGCATCTAAGCTAGAGGAACAGCTCGTACATGCGCAGAGAACCGCAGCAGGTCATTATCCTGTTGTACTCTACAGATGAACTGCCCTCTGCTAAAAGTCGATGGTCGGATTCTAGTTCTGTGCTTAATTCCATACTGCAACACAGAATCAATCTAGACACGAACACAGTGTGAAAGCTTCAAACAGTGGATGAATTATGGAAGTATAAAATATACTTGGAACGATTCCGGCAATCAGATGATGCGGGTAGCAGGAGCTCAGTCATGAATCAGTAGCCCAAAAGTAACTCTCTAGTAGAGAAAGAAGCGGGAAAAAACCTTGGATACCCCTTTGGTAGAGTAGCGCCTTTTGCAGTAAGCGCCTTGAAGGAGTTTGCCGAACGTCGGCAAGCCCGATCAGCACGGCTCGACATGCAAACTATCCCAGCAAGAGCACAAGAAATCATCCTACGACGCTCCAGGCAGCGCTATATACACACCTATTCTGCATGTGAGCCGTTCTCTTGCAGAGTGAAAGTAGTCGTGGTCGCAACGGTTGATAATCGCGCGTCTCCAGCTTCGTTATCACCGTTTCGACCAGCATATCCATATACACGGGGCGGCGACTGTTTGCTCACGGGGGGGGGGCGCATTTTGCATATCATTGCTTCTTTACTTTCCGGTTTTACATGTCCCACTTCTGCGAAAACTGTGAAACTCGTTGGTGGCCTGGAACAGGGTAATCAAGCCATCATGTTAAAACTTGTCAACTCGAGAAGAGGCTGTCTAGATAGGCCGACACGTCGATGGGAAGTAGCAAACGTGCAAAATGCCCCCGTCGACAGAACTGCGCCACGAGGCATTTCGTGGCCACTTGATCGCAGTGGGGAACTTGTCTGAATGTTGTTAAATTGTTTTGATAACTGCGTAACGCCAGGCGCGATCCGAAAGTTATCACAAGGGTGCTGAGTTGTGGGCAGAGATCAGACCAGGAGCGGGATTTGAACCCGCATCTTCCGCTCCCATGCAATTGCGTTCCCTATTACGTTACCGGGCGACTTCTACCCTCTCAGCTCAATAGCTATTTGTGCCACTGCCTTCGAGCACCCGCGCTTGCCTGTTGTCCCGCGATTGCAGCAAATTACTAATAGCTGTTGTACCGCGAAGTGTTTCTCGTGTTTCGGGGAAAAAAACTTCTACAGGTATGAGCACTGATTAGAAACAAAGAAAAACAAATATTGGGGAAAGGAATACACTCAACATCACAGATGATCCGTTTCGCCCGTTATCGTAGACGAATCATCGATGTCTTACCAACCCCCGGGCTCCTCAGTACGATAGAGTTGAGACATGGACATGGACTACATAGGGGAAGGAGTTAGAGAAAAGGATATAGCGAGCGAAAACAATCGCAAAAAGTAACATGCACAAAATCCATGCAATCAAACATAAGAGACTGTGCAAGGTAAATGAAAGAAGGATATAACCGGTGTGAGTACAAGATTGCTGTAAGAGGAAAAAATGGATTGTTGTAGATGGGCTAAACAAACTAAGGTAATCAATCAGCTAAAAGACCTGTCGCAGGGATTAAAAGGGTTAAAATCAAAAATTTTGTGGTAAAATGAGAGCTAGTGTTGAACACCGCTGCCAATGAGAACACCTCTAACCAGTCTACTTATCTTTTTATAGTTATTTGCAATAGAGTATTTGTAACCTATAAATTTATTTTTGTAAATACATTTCACAATGCTAGTAATAATAAATTCTTCTTCGTAGCCATTGTTTCAGTCAGCCTTCACGTGTTAGCGGCACGTGGGCTTAGCTTGACGCCACCGTGTTTTTTATCAAACGTTGTGGCTAGGGGCGTTCTTCAGTGATGGGAAGGGGCAAGCGAGGTGCCAATACCCACGGGCTGCTGACTCACCCGGCTGACTTCAGTGACAATGACTGTAATAATTTGAGTGTCATTATAATGGAATATAAGCTACTTTCATACAAACTATACATAGCTGTGTATAGAATTGAAGAAGAGCTACAATGTTCATATGCCAAGTAAAATCTAATGTAAGGGTAAAATAATCGGTGCGGGGCAATCCCTTTTGGGAGCAGTGGTAGCTAAGCTAAGGGAACATCTTATCGCGCCATACCCTAGTAATCTCCGAACAGGAGTCAAGATTGGAGAAAAGAAACGGAAGCATGTTCCTCTGGAAAGAGTTTCAGTTCTCAATTTTGAGAAATTCGGATATTATATTATAAATTCGGAAGACAAGTTTGTGGGCGATGCCTGGGGTATCACAAAGGGACTGTCGTGACCACAAGGCAGTCGGCCTGTGGTCACGGGGCCCAGATTTTTGACCCGAACGCTCCTTGTGGAAATATAGGAATGGCTCCGTGATTGTATGACAGATAATCACGAGAAGATTGAGATTTCAGCATAACCCAGCAGTCAGTGCCGCATATAATGGTTCCATCAACGTCGACAACTTCAATGAAGACACTGGTGAAGAAGATCCGCAATGGAGGAAGACGACTGAGTTAGCCATTCCTCTAGAGTTCTAGTCGACAATCCGTTGGGCATAACGGGCCTCAAGATACTTGTGGTTCAGGTGCAATCGCATTCCGACGTGGCACACCGTCTCGTGATCTGCAAACGATTGAAGACAATAATGACAGCATTTCGAAGTGAGTCAAGATGATTCCTATTACTACTTTTTTTGAGAAATGAGACGCTCACAGACTCAATGAGCGAGTGGTGATTCTCCATAGTTTGCTATTGACTGCACAATGCATAACTGCGTGAAAGCTAGGAATTTTCCCTTGTATAGGGTAATTTCATGCACAGCCTCAAAGCGTACCACTTTCGCCAATTGAAAGTGCATGAAAAGGGAATCAGAGGATTCTGTTTGTTTTAGAGAGTTCGCGTCATAAAAGATGCTCTCGGAAGAGGGTATGTCGGCGAAGCACTGCAAACACGTCAGAATCAATTTGTAATTACGCTGGTGTCCTATCCCATCCTTATGTAAACGGTCTGCCTGTCTGTCTGTTCGAAATTCCGGCATTACCTGAAAAGTCAGTTAGAGGCGCCAGGTCAAGTTTGGGATAAGGAACACACACAAGTGGAGCCAAGTTCGCTTACTGCGGGCGAGACGTGCGCACAGCTAGGAGCTACTTATTTCATTCGTAATTCTTTTCCAGAAGAACGCGGAACAGGAAAAAGGGGAAAGGATATGAATGGGTAGGCGCATGAAATGAAACATGCCTACACTGGGTGCGGCGTGCTGCGAAATGGGCGGCGCTTGCCACCAAGAATCCAAAGCTAGAGTTTGGTTCCAAAAGACCTTGGAAGTGGAAAAAAGCCAGAGCTCCCACAACGCGATGGGGGAAGACTGCCCTGCGCTTCTTCCGCCCCTTTTTTGCCTTTCGAGAAGCAGCTATCCACCTGTCGAAGGATATTTCCAATTCCAGATGCGCTAAGTGTCCGCTTAGGGACAGAGTCCTACAAGGATAATCGAAGAGAGCGTAGGCATCAACCTGTCTTCCTTACGAAGCCGTTCCGAGCGACGAAATTCCCCGGATATCACACACCGTATGGCGAAGAAGAAATCTTATCTGCCGTCCTATGTCCTATCAATGTTTACATACTTTCAATCGACCCAAAAATCCATAGAATAAGAGCGGTCCATAGATGAAGAGCGGTCTTGTGCTAAGATAAACCTGAAAATTGACGCTTCGTATACGGTTTTGTTTTTGGCGTGTGTGTGGCTTAATGATTTATGCAAATCGCAATAATAGCTACAACTCTACCTTTATTCATACTGTTTTCTATACTCTTTCTATCCTGTATCACCTGCTATGAAACGTCGTAAATCGTATACAGCAACTTCGTATAATCGTATAAGCTAGACGCCGTCAACTTATCGTGATTTGCATGGAACCTTGGCAGCGGCAGCTTCTTCTAAACTTCTTCTCCGATTTTTAGTTATCCATCCATCAAGTTAGAGGGGTGACTGCATTCGATTTCAATTTTCATTCCAATTCATTTTTCACCGGTAAATTAAACCGCTCTTATCTATGGGATTTTATGGTAATTATTTATAATGCGTTCTCCACAAATCACAACCTACCCCACCTTATTCGGAGAACGAACAGCGGATAGCAGATAAAGCGAGCTGATAGCCGAAAAGGCTGTGTAAGGGAGGGACCTCACACCTCTGCACCTCAGCACAAAGGAGACACTTCCCTGTTACTGTGTTGACGCTTGCACATTTCATTCCACCCCTTAGCGTCATTACAAATTTACGAGCTCGATATTGCTAGGAGGTCTATTTCAGCATTCAGCTCCTCAGTTTCTTTTTCACTTTTTTGAGCAACCTTTGTTGACCTTATACTGTTAAGCATTTCATCATGTGACTGTGCCAACGTGTCTCTACCGATCAGTTCGCCGGGTCATCAAACTCCGCCAATGTACAGAGGCGGAAGCCCTCCTTCCCTTCATGGACTTGATGCTACTTGTTGCGAGAAATCACTCCACGTCCCCAATCAACCAGCAGCTCAAAGCAAGCGGCACTCGGCTCCCAATATCGCCACTGCACCGCCCCGAAATGACTCCTACTACTCTTGTGATATGCTGCCCGTTATTTTGGAAGAAAGAGACAAAACGAGATCGTCCTCCGATCAGACCAAGCTAACTTCTCCAGGTGAGTCGCTGTTTATTCCTCCTGCTTCCGGAAAATTATTTGATGGCTTCAATGATATCTCAAAACTCACACGGGCACTTTACAAATACACGCGAAAGGCAAACAAAGTAAGCCTTTAGAGAAACCGCCATAAACAGCATAAAACTATTGTCGCGTCTGCTGAGAGGTTATTCGCTCCACTAACAGTGGCATTTATCTCTCAGAAAAGAAAAGAGCAAGAGTGGTGGGTAGGAGTATGTTCAACAGAGGAGCCGGGAACAGCATTATGTGGTGTTCACCTGATAGGTTAGCAGCAACCATGACGGCCGTGGATGTATGCCATCAAGCACTGAACTCGTCCGGCTTCTATGTGTAGCGGATCATTAGGTTTTGACTGTATGAGACAACAGGTGAAATCTTTTGCTGCGGCTAGTTTAATATCGGTTATGGGGTTTGGGGCGAGGTCTATACCCCCAAGTGTGGGAGGCGGGGCGTAGAGAAAAAGGATCATCGCCATCGTGGAAACATTAAGTGACAGTTCAAGAGCGGTACATACATACAGTTCCGGAGAGTATGACCTCATTTCCGAGTCGTAGCG
>MU951190.1:0-14674 GCA_036418165.1 Cooperia oncophora
ATACTTTATACTTTGCTGGATGCCTACTTTGTTAAGCCTTACCCAGCCTTCGATTACGAAAATTTGCTTCGCAAAGGATAATATGTTTTTATCCACTTTCTTTGCTGAAACACAATTGAAAAGCATCACGAACTGACTTTCATAAAGATGTTCAGGAAGTCGAATGTGAGACAGCACAGACACAGTGAAAAGAAGATCATCTGAAATTCAAAAATTCCACAGATCTATTTGTCAAGAAATTTTCTGCTTATCTGCAAGGAAACTTATCAAAGTGGTAATAGGCAAAGTGGTAGAAAATTATTGCTTACCCTCAAGTTGGGGTGGAAAAATACGCTGTAGCCATAAAAGCGATGAAAGAAATAAATCATGTGCACTGCTGATGTTGCTGATATAACGAAAGAAAATGACAAAGAAAGCCGATAATACCACATGGTTGCAACAAGAACACCATGCTGAAACTTATTATGGTAATGTGCTGCAATACACAACCAAATGGGAGTGGTACACTGGAAGACACGGCCACATAACGCGCGCACGACTCCGGAAGTCCCCGACCCCAGATCAATCTAGACAGCTGGATGTTCTTTGATGTTGGTGGCCTAAGACCAGCTTTATCTTCGAGTGAGTTAAAACACCGACTCTGAGATCACCTTCGTATGCCTCTGCGAGTCTGATTTAAGGTCGAATGTCGTTAGAAGAAGGGATAGTGTAGCACAGGATGATCGTCTTCTGTCCATTACGTAAATTATGTGACATGGGATGCGTTATACACTGGGATCAAAAGGCAAAAAAAAACGCCAAGCCTCCATGCTCGAGCGATATTATCTGAAACATGCATTCCGCTATTCTTTAATACGGGATGCTGGGAGAACTTCAGTGTTCATCCTGTATTCGTGTGTCTCTGATGGTAGCAGGGCACATCATTGGTTGGGGATTTGAGTCGACTCTATACGAGCCCCCCAGCCCTCTGTCCTTCCTCATTGAATCGAGCCGTCGAGCGGGGGGGGGGGGGGAGGGTAAATAGCACATGTGAAACAGGAAAAGCCGCGAGACAATACGACCCCCCTCTACAATCAGATTTTCCCCAACTTCCTGCCCCTTTTTTCCAAAATTTCCCGAAAACTTCCCTACGTTTTACCAAAAATTTGGGAGGAGGGGGTGTACACATGAAACAGGAAAATCACCAAAAGTCAACCGCCACTCCCACAACGCCAAAACGTAAATACGACCCCCCTCCCAAAAATGATCAAATACGACCCCCCCTCCCTTTACAACGTCCATGAAGCGAGAAAAATCAACTATCAAAATAAATTTTTCTCAGCCCAAATACGACCCCCTATTGGGGATTTCCCAACAACGATGTGCTCCTGGACGGTAGCCACTATCCAACTTCATTTCTGCTCTTTGGAAGCATCACCCAGTTCATAGGAGCTTACCAATGGATAATATCACTTTTGACATCTGGACAGAAAAAGTGTTATTGGAGGACGCTCTGGTTCCCAACACTCAAACTACAATGGCCGTACAGCAATAGAAAAGCCGATCGCTATCACTCATGTCTTTTCTTGTGGTTTAATGTCGCGACTTGTGAAGCAATATCAGTGTTAGGATCTGTCACACTCATATTTTTCATTCTGAGAGCTGTAGAGCCACGGTAATAATGTCGCAACATTCAAGAGTGACACTGTTATCTGATGCCGCTCACAAGAATGAATCGCTGTCACCACTTTCTACCACCCATGATGAGACACATCCCTCCTAGCAACTTTTAGAGACCCTTAGCAATTGCGATCGCTTTCAGTCATCCAACAACAATGTCCTCGTCCTCCTCTCTAAACGCGTCACTACCGGAGCCATGGTCGTTAACATTTTCCCACATTCACAGAAAGATACGTAATCAGTACGTTACGTAGGATTGCAAAGTGCTATCAGCATTGTGAGGTAAAGAAAAAGAAAACGCTGAGGGTTCGAGTAAATCATCTGTCGAGTGGATGCGAATTCGACTTTGATGGTAAGGTTGAATGCTTCCTCACCTCAACACAATATTGCTGTGTCAAACCCTGTTGTATGAGTTCATTTGATGACATGTCTCTCGAATATCCTCGAGAAAGTCGGTTGCTGAAGATTCAGATGGACACGGCCAGAAATCTGAAAATGCATAATCGAATGTATCAGATGTATGCAGAATAAGGGGCATTCACCCACGGAAGGTGAAAGAGTGTCACACGCCAATGAGGTAGGCACAATCGCAGGGATTGACTCAGCCCGTACGATCAGCGTGACTGTCCTTTCAGGGGCTCGAACCACGGTCACGGATCTACATTCTTCAGTGTTCGAATGGAGCCAATATCAGAATCATTAACAAAATGTATTAATAGAATGAAAAAAAAACAGCAGCGATCTAGTTGAAGAATTGTAGGATTCAGAGGAAGCATCCAGTCAACTGACAGATTTGAGAAGGCTTTTTTATCAATTCCGCTGTCTTTCGATGCGAGCAAGACACTAGGTATAGATATCGTTGCAGTTTTGTGAACCTTAGAGATTTGCTCATTCCGAGAGAAAGGAAGAACATATCTCAAAGCTGCGGAGGATGCTTGTAAAGGCAATTGGCACGATGTTTTGGTACCCTGTCTAAAATGCTAGCAGGGCGCTATATAGTGGAAAAATGGCGAAAAAACGAAGTGAAATGGTCAAAAACCTGCGAAGAAAAGCCTCTCGTTCTTAATGAATCGAGAAGCAGTTTTGGACGAGTTTCCCTGGGCATCTTGCCAATAATCGCTACGGTAGGTACGGCTGCATGTATGTACTCATATATCCATGCAGCACCGCAGCCGCTTCATACCAATCCCTTCGCTTCATATTTTACTTAGCAAATGAAGCAATACGAGCATCAGGTACGGTCGTCCATTTGTGGGCGGGCGGGCGCGGTGGGCGTTCGGGTCGGTATGTTGTCTTGATAGGGCCCTTATAAGGGCACCTTCCTTGGAAAAGGCGCTACGCAGCGCCTGCTCAGGGTCGCAAAATTCCGTCCTGCCAGGCGTATCAATCCTACTCGTCTTAGGGATTTATCGTGCCAGCTGCCTTTAAGTCTATAGCAATCATGCCTTTCCGCTGAATAAAAAACGGTAACTACTGTGATAAATGAGGCAGACTTAGGCAAAATCTACAGTGTCTCCCCCCCCCCCCTAATGCACACACTGATTGACAGTAACTTGGATTAATATGATTCAATGAGACTTTCGGAGAACGGTTCAAATCCATTGAATAAACTCACACCAGAAACCAATATGCTGTGCAAACAAACCAGCAGTCAGGAAATAAATCACGTATGTAAGTAAACATCTTTATCCCTCTTTTCTTTACGGTTCTCGAGCTTCGAAGAGCTTTGACCATCGAGCGAGCGATTTCAAATTGTGTACGATATTGTCATAATCAAGGGGCGCGCAATCAGGGGCTTTTCAGCCCCATCTGTGGGATCACCTGTATACTTTTCGCCGTGATTGGATGCTACACGAAACTTTCTATCAGAAACCGTACAACTTTTCGCGAGAAACAGATTGTTTAAGAACCACTTTTAAGGTGATGCATCATCCTAGTGAAATGCTCCATAAATTGTGAATGGGCTACCACAGGGATCTTCGCTACCAACTATCCCTCTTCGAATGTAAGAAGAATCATCTTCTACGAGTCTCTACGAGGATAAACAACTCCGCTCTACCACAGGATGCGAAAGAACCGATTTTCCTTCCGAGGAAAAGCAACATCACGTCGCTCTACATTCTCTACGTTCATGAGAAGAACCATCACTGTGGCACAGAACAAACACTGCTTGCTCTTCGTCAGTCTGTCTGGATACCGAAAGGACGATCAACAGTCAAACGTGTCATCAGTCAAAATTACCGGATTCCCACTGCACAGCGCAGCTCATGCGCTGTTAACTGCGCGCTGCCGTATTCCTTGTCGAAGAATTCGGACTGGAGATCTATCGAAGGAGGAATCAATAAATGCTGGTTCTTGCTCATAACGTGTCTCAACTGCCGCGCCATCGTTGTCGACGTAATCCACAGATTATCATCAACTACCTTTCTTCATCATCTCAGACGGTTCATTGCCACATATGGATGCCCGAAAAGGATTCTATGCGACAACGCACCTGCATTCAAGTCTTTCGCAGAAGCCCAATCAGAGGAGCCGATTTGTGAGAAAGAAGACAGAGACCTGATGGATTACTGTGCAACCAACAGAATTCAGTTCAAGTTCATTCCGGCGTTCAGTCCATGGCAAGGAGGCGTGTACGAAAGGATGGTAGCCGTCTTCAAAACGTCTTTCACACACGCTACAGGTCATCGAATACTACCCTTGGAAACGCTGGAAACACTGGTCAAAGAATCCGAAGCCATTTGCAACTCAAGGCCACTTACATACGTAAACGATCAAGCGGACTTCATACCACTCAGACCAGTAGATTTTATACGCCCTTCAGCGCTTCTTTCAGGACCCCGTCTCCTAAATGAAGATGACGAATGGAAACCTCGATACACAACAAGGGATCACCTGATCAGAGACTGGAAGTCAGGACTTCATCTTCTCAATGACTTCTGGAACAGATGGAAGAATGAGTACCTCACGTGCCTCCGTGAACGCCATCAAACAACACATCCCCATCCAAGGTCGTATCATAGCGAAAGTCCAACTTATGGAGAATATGTGCTGATTCACGATAGCGACCACCCGAGAGGGACGTGGAAAATGGGACAAATTTGTGGATCAACCGACGATTATTTGCGGTCAGTTCAAATACGTCTACCATCCCAACGAGTAATCACCAGACCCATTAACCTCCGAAATCGACTCCGAACCAATAGCCAGCACTGATCCTTCGATTCGGGCAGAAAGAGAAGACGTGAATGCGACACCTTCCCATCCGATGGTCACACGTTCCAAAAGAAGACAAACACTACTACAGAATCTACTTTCGCAGTTCATAATTTTTGCAGCCTTCCCATCGTTTGCAAATTCGACCAGCAGTCGATGCCCCGGCGAACCAACGATCGCTAGGAAAGTCATCTACGCAACTCATGCGTCACAAACGGAGCTGCAATCGCCACGTATGATGATCACGATCGACGTCACATATGTTGGTTCCCAGTTGAGTGTCCAATGGGAGAGATTCGACCAGTGCGTCCAGATGACTCACGTCTTTGCGGACCGAAATGCGAATGTCCACAATGGTCACAGTTCTGTTCACATTACAGCGGAAAACACATACAACAATCAAAGGTATCAAACGTTCCATCGGTGCTTCTTGACTTTGTTCCAGATGAAGTGTGCTCCTTCACGAAATCTCCGACATGCAGTCAAAGGAAGAAAATCGGACTGTTCAATCAGATCGAGCTATACGATGAAGCCGTGCTCTTAGTACCCACTCTTCAAGTCACAGTCAAGGATTATATGGACACGAGCGACTTCATATGCATCAATTCAGAAGGAAAAAGGCTTCCCTCAACACCGCCGTACAAAGGAACATCTCTCTTTCTGCCAAAAACATCAGTGCTCCTCCGAGTCGACAAATTCTGCGTGTATGACTCACCAATAGCGCTATTTACGTGGGACAACACTACGTCGACGCCAACCACTATCCCAATTAAGGCATGGGGAACAACTACACGGGAATTTTACCCACATCTATCGGAAGTCCATGCCGAAACCATTTCCATGAAGACCAATTGCTCGCAGGGAGGAGTAACGATTGAAGCAGATCGAGAAGTAAGTGCGATGGAAGCATGCATTCGGTCATACTGCATCAGCATCTTCAACGCCACTACCGCAAATGTACTGTTCCCTACGGAGCTAGTAGTCTTCAAGTACACCGTTACGATCAGAGCTTGGAAGAATGGACAACGCCTCCACGACTCCTCAGATCACATGCCCTTCTCATCCAATATGCGAGATCCTTCGCTGCAACATCTGTCTGGAAAAGATCTACAACACGCAGTGTTGGACAACTCCCGACACCATTCTCGTTGTAGCATTCGTTACAATTATGGTATCGCTGTACTGGATTCTCGCTCCAATCGTCTCCATCATCAAGAAGATCATAAAAATATACTGTAAGATACAGTTCCTCCTCTTCAAAAGCATCATCAACTACTTGTGGAATTCGAGGAGAACAGAAGCTTCAGAGAGGATTGACCCCACTTCTCAACCACATTCGCGTGTACAATAGAAGAAGGCACCTATCTTCGAATCGGCATCATCCCTATCGAGTTTCGCCGAGTACGACTGCACTGGCAATTCTAGCTTTGACGTCGAAAGGTGGAATCTGTTGTTCTGACGTCATTTCAATTGCGAGCTCGACGGAAAAATGTTTGATAAACAACACTACAACAACTTGTGTCTTCAACAAAGGAGTATCCCTAACTCTCCAGCCACTCGGACAGGAAGTATGCCTCTCTTTGAGAAACACGAGAAATGAGTCGATAGGTGTTATTTCACTCCGCATGCAAAGCATTCGCTACGTGTGTCAGAAGAAAATCGAGTTTTTCACGAGGGACCATGAAATTCTCACCGAATCTGTCCACAGATGTTATCGAGCAGGAAGCTGTCAAAAGGGTAAATGCGACACAACGAAATCGTCTGACATCGTCGGAGAATTCAGCTGGAGAGCAGCAAATCACCCTGGATTTACCTTCTGCAGGACCAGCTGTGGTTGCCTACTCACGTGTGGATGTTTTTTCTGCACACCTTCCTGCCTGTTCTACAGATACTACGCAGCACCAACTTCGGATAACATCTACACTGTTTTCACTTGTCCAGTGTGGGAACTGACTGTAACTGCTGAAATGACACTCCAGCTGCAAGGAAAAGCAGAAACGTTCCCCGTCATTCTCCGCCCAGGAAGAACTACACGGATAAAGGATATAACGCTATCACTGCTATCAACCATATCTCCTCAACTACCAGTCCTCGGATCAACATTCATCACGGACGGTACGACATCAGCTATGACGATGAATGTGCAAGCAAACGCACTGACACCAGGAACACCAGCGCAGCTTCAGTGTCTGTCGAAAATGGATGCGGCTCAATTCCGTTGCAGGTTCTCATCAAGCGCTTGCACCTGCTCCGCTGGATCATACAAGGCCACATGCACATGCCCATATGGACATATTTCGCGACATCTGAATCAAAACACCCTCCCTCTATTCACCAAAAACGTCATGATTGAACACTATGACGACACTGTAGCTGCACACGCTCGGATCGGATCCGCAATCTCCTTACAGCTTGAGATGCAGAACGTCAACGTCGTTTCCCTGCAAAGCGAAGCACACTGTTCCATCACGAGCTCAACTGTTGAAGGATGCTACTCGTGTCTACTCGGCGCTAAGGTCACCATCGTGTGCTACTCCAGTGAGGATCAAACGACAGCCGACATCACTTGCGACAAACAGCAACAAATCGCCGTCTGCACCAGGAATGGCAAATTGTCAGAAATTGCGTTCCACTTCGACTCACCGTCAGTCAACATGAATTGCACCGTCTCCTGCCCCGGAGGGGAATCCAGCTTCCAAATCAACGGCGTTCTCGACTACGTGAACGACGCAAGCTTCCAGGACGAAATCTCCCACAGCAGCGAAGAGAACTTCAACCATTCAGGCAACTCTATCACGGCAGCAGTCAACTGGATATCATCATCATCAACTGGATATCATCTGAATTGCGCTGCTTCATTAGCACCTTCATTCTCTAAAAGAAAGAGGCGAACCTAATGCTTGCCGGGAATTTATCTGATCGATAATATTTTCCTTAGGAAAATGTTCATGAATCATTTCCCATTTAGGTTGAATCACTTTCCTCAACATAGACGATGTTTAAGTTCATGCTTATTATATTTTGACGGGCGGCACGAATCAGAGCATAAGATTGGCTCTAAATTAACTTTCTGACTCACATAGTTAGCATATATAAACCCCCTCAGTGCACATTATGTCCGGTTTTGTACCACGGAATAAAGCTTCGACTCGCTTCGACCATACAAGGTTCTAGTAAAGAAAAAGAAAGTCGGCACGGAACATTACATCTATAGAAGACTATATGGAAGACGGTTCTGTTGTTATACGCTCTTTGGTCACCGTAGCGTGAGAATGAAGCGGAAACGACATTTGAGACCCACTCAGCTCTAGCTTTTGCAAGGAACAGGAACACGATCAAATTTGTCAATGTTAGGGAGAAGAAACTAGATTAATTAGATTAGATCACAAAAAGAACGACAAGGTGTAGGTGGACCCCTTCACTTACGTTCAGTGTTCAACGGAGATTGGCCGAGCACTGTCCCGAGCCATGATTACCTTATCACCACAACTGGTTTTATACTACGAATATCGCAAGTTTATACAAGCTTCATAGTGCCACTCCGAAGTGGTATTTCAGATGTTACTGAAATACCCGCTCAAAGGCAGCCCATAAATTCCCATTATATTTTCAAAAAAATCACAGTCACCATGGTTTGCAATCGAAAAATCCATAGGAAAAGAAAAACATGAACACAATAGCCAGGTCTTTCTAATATTAGGTCGTTGCAAAAGAAATGCAGGATTTTGTTTTTTTGTATTTAATACTTATTTTATTCCAATAAAATGTAAGTGTTATATATCATTCGAAAGCTTATCTAATGCTCTTTCTAAATGATACTTCAAGATTGGTTGTAATTCTTTTTAGAGGCCACGAAATCGTTGAAGGCGTTTTTGGCATCGTCTTGGTTTTTGAAGCATTTCTCTTTAAGATAGTTGTCCAGATGCTTGAAAAAGTGGTAATCGGTGGGCGACAGGTCTGGTGAGTATGGTGGATGAGGCAGAGTTTCATAGCCCAATTCGTTTAACTTCTGGAGGGTCGATTGTGCGACGTGTGGTCGGGCATTGTCGTGGAGAAGAATAGGTCCCTTTCATATTGACCAACCTTGGGCACATGCGTTGAAGCTTCTGATGCATTTCGTCGATTTGTTGACAGTACTTCTCTAATTGTTTCACCAGGATTCAGGAAGCTGTGATGGATGAGACCGGCGGCAGACCACCAAACATGAGGTTCATCTTCAAGGCTGGTGTTGCCAGAACGAAACTTCTGGAACCAACGTTGGACCGTACATTCGTTGACACTTCCTTGACCCCAAACTTCGTTAATGTTTCGAGCTGTCTCGCAGCGTTTCGGCCTAGCTTGAACTCATAGAAAAAAATAGTGCGAAATTCACGTTTTGACATCTGCAATAAAACGTCAATAAAAATGATAATAAAAAGAATTACAACCAATCTTGAAGTATCATTTAGAAAGAGCATTAGATAAGCTTTCGAATAATATATAACACTTACATTTTATTGGAATAAAATAAGTATTAAATACAAAAAGCAAAATCCTGCATTTCTTTTGCAACGACCTAATAGTATATACACCAATACAAAACTACAGATATTTTACTCACTCTTGATTGGAGGGAAACTAGGATATGCTGGCAAACACAGACGCAAAACAGCTTGATTCTCTATTAACTCCATTCATAAATTCTGTGGAATGGTTACAGATAGATGTTTTTGTCGTTGCGAAAATCATGCAAAACAAACGTCGGTTGAAATAACAACAGCTATCTTACATTTTTGCTGTCACAATGGAACGTGGCGACCCTTCCAAGCAAGTTCACGTAAACCTGTGAGTCATAAAGTATACTGTGAACCATGATAGTAACAGTTAGGCAAAAAGTCCTGTGAAACTTTAGAAAAACTGTTCCAGAAAAAGGTCAAAACACATTCCAAATGTTCCCATGCAAGAAGGCAAAAAGACTCAGAAAATCCCACGCAACTATCATGTGGACTACAGAATGTTCACGAAATGATTCAGGGGCTTTTGCCAAGAAGAAACTTTTTGCAACTGCTCTTACAATTAGCTTTGCAAATAGTTGGCGACGAAGAACGTTATCGGCTCGGATAAACGCACAAAATATTAACGTTGACGTGACATCCTATACCCACTATCGTCGAATTTGTCGACTCTTCGGATAGAAGATATTAGCTCTCTGCATTCATATTAATTTCAAGAAGTGCACTTGTGATTGTGTTGTGGCCACGCACCCAAACTGGCCAATATCTCGCTAGAAGTTGGTCCGGATTCATATGTAGCATTAGTTGGTTCCGGCGTACTGCCTGGCATTTCACGGCTAGACAAATAGGTCCCAATGCGAATGGGACACAGACACAATGTCTCTTGCGCTGCAGCCATAGCAGCATTCGCTTCAACGCAGACGTCATGGCCTTACAGCTGAAGAAAAATGAGGATAGCGCAGTGGCTGGCGCAGTAAGCTCATGTCCGCACACTATAGGGTGACAAGTTAGGTCCGTGTCGAAGCAATACCGTACGCGCAAAATTGGTGTCTGTAACAGCAGCAGTCGTAGACTGTTTTGCTGACTCCAGGAACTTTGCTCAGAAAAAAAAAGCTATCAAAAATACAAGAACCACAGCAGTGATGTTTGGATTTCACTGGTAAGCTACGAGCAATCTTCTCGAAGTCTCGCGACCATTACGCGAGGCTGTAATAAGCGAAACACCTGGCTACCAGATACTGATGAGTGAGACTCCTCTATGAATAAGTGATACAAAATATAAAAACAAAAAATGACAAGTTGTTCACTTGAAGGCAGGCGTGCAACACCTTAGATCGTAAAAGTAATGAATCCAATAATCTATGAGTACATCTGCCAGCGATGCAGTATGCGGGCACTGGGGCGTTTCGGGGACTGGATATGACACGGCGAAAATCCGTTCTCCATCAGATGCGGGAAGCTATCTGGCCACCACACTTGGAGTTAAACTGGCTGGCACCGCGCCAGATCCAATCTTCCTAAAATGCCAAGCATCCACAGTGATGCAACGACTCATTACCTACATATATGGAGTCGTTACCCTTCTGGGTATGTTTCACCGAGAAAAATGAAAGTTAGGTTCGGAGGCACCCAAATGTGAGCCTTGAGATAGCGAAAAAATATTCGCCTCTCCTTTTCAACAGTAAGAAATACCGCGAAGCCGTTTCCTCAGTCAAATCAGAGTCTTTTTAAGGACTCCCTCCCCTTCATATGTAAGCAAGATTCGTCTGTAGTTTTATGTCCAATGCTTGATTAACATAATAAGTTTTGGACAAGAGGTTGGTTTGGATTGAACTGTTTGACAGGAGAGAAAATAGAAAATTCATTTATTTCTATGCTGTCTCGCAGCTCTAGTCTTATGTTACAACCGAAATCTCAACAAACCACGACTCTAGGTAGGAGCAAGGAAGGCCTCGTTCAGGGCAATTTCTACTGTTTTTTCCCGCTTTTTTACTCATACTTAGATCAGCTGGCCCAACTGTTTTTCAACGCCACACGCTACGACTAGAACCAGTACAGGTGATTTTAATGCACGAACATCTGCGTCTAGGCTGCCCACAGGCAAAAAAAACGTGATAAAATAAACAGCCGCACGCTCTTGAGAGGACCAAGCCAGAATTTTCTCAATTTATGCGACTGCAAAAAAGATCCCAGAAATACGATTTTTGCCAGTAATGAAAGAACACGGACGTAATGCAACTTGATACTATGGCACCGGTTAGACGTCCTTACGTTTTTTTCACGCGCCAGTAATTCACCTCCCCTGTTTCGTAAAGCTCTGAATAAGTGGTGGCAAAGTACATCGTTTTTTTTCGCTCGTAGAGAACCCACAGAGCAATGTTGCAATTTACTAGGATGTATGAAGGCGCAGCTCATTTTCACGTGAGTCCTTGATCGACAGGAGCAAAGACAGCCCAGGGAAATGATATTTGTGTCTGAAACTTTGTCTGAGGAATACAGCGAAAATTGTAGAAATTTTGGAACACTTCATATTCAAAAACAGACTTTAAACACTGATAGGCTTGATTCGATCTGCATTTTCCAGTGGCGTCACACAACCCCAAAAAAAAACACAACACTGACATGAGAGGCTGACGTTTCCCATTTACGATGTCTGCAATGGAAGACCAATAAAATAAGTAATGGAAACTGTAGTGTCAATAACAATTCCAATCCTCTTAATGAGTAATAAGGTGGGTAGTAGTGTCTACCATGTCGAAAGGGGCTTTTACTCCTAGAATTCAAAAAAAATGGAACGCGATATTCATCCGGATTGCGTCACGCCCCATGCTCTACTTTCAATCAGAGGTCGTAAAGGCTTATCTGAAATGTGTGCGGGTAGGGTATACAATGACTCGGGCGGGGGTCAGCCGATGTGCAAGTCTGTGTTCTTGTCCTCCCAGACGAATCTGGTACCACATTATCGTCCCCTAGAAGGCTTAATTGGCCTGCGGGAGTCGACCTGGGATTCGAACCCAGGACCGACTTGTAAGCGCGCCACTTGTCACTACACCACCTCCGCCCACCTACGACGTACCAGTGGTTTTGAAAATGTGGCTTTGAAAATGATGATGCAAGCTCTCTTTCAGTTACTGCAAGAGAAATCTTCCAACCGTCACCGGAAATTGTTACTAGTTCAAGGAATGGGCTTGTAGGTTTTTGTTTTTTTTTCTGTTTCTTTACAATGAGTTTCCTTTTTTACTGAATGTGTAGTGATCCTTTTATTACTTTTAGGCTCTGAAATGGAATATCCGGAAATGGAAAAAATGGAGGAAAAGTGGAACGTCGAAGCCATAAGCTACTGAAGCAGCCGTGGTGTGAAGAATGCGGCGGTTGCTGGAGGGCCTCTCGTAAGAGCTATGACGACTTCTGCAACATGAGCCTAGCGTTCTCTCAAAAGAAAGCAGTACGGCCTCGTGGTGTCGATGGGGTCTTCACAGCCAAATAGCCCCCTGGGCCCCTTTTTATCTTTTTATATCTCTACATTTTGTGCATTGTCCCGGGTGAAGAGCACCTACGAAATGGGAACAGAACGACTTCTGAACATCTCTTCACCTTTTTTCGAAAACAGATCAAGTTAAGTAAGCTCTGGTAAATTTTCTTTTCCCTGTCTTAGAAATCTTTCCTGTCTTGGGAACCGGTCACGTTAACAAACACTGGGAGCGTTGTGTAAAAATGGGCTATCTACATTGAAAGGAGTTTGACAAATGGCATAGATTGCACACTTTAGGCACAGGCACACTTTAGTCGTTTGAGGTGTGAAAACCGATTCGTTGGCCCCACTTATGGTTAGAGACTTATTCGGGGAACGGTTAGGACTCCACGAGAGGTCAGCCTGCCGCCGCGACGCGGCAGAGGAGAAGTGGGCCTCGCGATGTTTTCGCTATCTGCGCGGCGTTTGCATAGTCCGTTAGATTTCCAACAGTCTGCTTTATTACTTGCAGGTGTGAAAACTATGGAAGGAGTGGGCCCGATGTGTAACTATTAGTATAAAGCAATGTCCATTTACATAGAAATAATATTTAGAGAATACATCAGCAATCTACAAAAATTCACTTTAAGGTGAACCCTTCTTTTGCATTCCTTTGCAAGGTATTGTAAAGGCCTAAGATTTGGGGCCAGACGGGAAAAGTAGGTAGTAGTAAGTAAGTAGTAAAGAAATACAGCAGTCTGTTGAATAAATACAGCTGCCATTCAAAAATATTGACGTCCCATTGAATATTCTAGTTTGCAAAATGCCAAGCAGATTTACGTGATGCCAGAACTATGTGAAGGGACCGGGATCTTAATCGCACGACTGTATGGGTCTTGTCCAATCAGGGCAGCAATCGCCGCGCGCGGCGAGGCGAAACATGGCTGCCGTGACCTCTCGTGGAGTCCTAACCTACACCCGACTCATTCAGAGGATAGGAGACAGACATTGGGACCACGCGGCCATCGCGTGTGCGTGTGCCGCACTGCAAATACCGTATGCTTGTAATGGAGCGCAGGTGTTCGATGACTCACAATGTCGTTTGTTTGTTGATTGAGGATATTCTCGTCGTTTAATATTATGACGCTATTAGGCTCGGTTTTTATCACAGTACCTTATTAGTGGAATTAATGTAGTGATTACCTCGCAGGGCAGCCCCTGACAAACGGGTTTAAAACCGTTCTGAATTTCAGATGGACTGCACCCACAGATAGGCCGGTCGATGCTCTTGCGTGTGAAGTTGGTTCCAGCTCCACCGGCCGATCCTCCTTTTGCGTGTTAAGTGAGTCCCACCCCATCTTACCCCACATATTTTCAGAAAAAGAGAGACCCAACTGTCCCTATGATCCGGAATCGAGCCAGTTTTCGACCGACTTTTTTCTCCATGGACAGACTCGGCTCAAATGTTTTTGTGGGGTAGTTTGACCTGCCGAATACGAATATCATATCTGCTTAGCCCGAAACCTTCTGGCGCACGCGCCCGACGGTTTTGGGTATTTTGGCTTCGGCGCCTGCGGCTCGCGCGTCAGTGGCGTCAAAGGTGAGCGGATGTGTTATTCGTATTACGGAGATTAAGCTACCACTCAGATCAAGTTTTCGGCGAACTTGATGATTTAGGATATGTTGGTACCTGTGCCGCGGGCGCCAGGAAGCTTCGTGACTAGCGGATGCGGTTCGTGTTCAGAAGGTTAAACTAATCCAGGAGAGAACATTTGCGCTCCGTCTGCACGGAGAAAGAAGTCGGTCAATAACTCGATTCCGGATAGTTGGGCAGTAAGGGGTAAATGTGCTAGGG